>JAJOZX010002380.1:402500-615000 GCA_023014485.1 Bathynomus jamesi
AAATATTTACGGTTAATACTTGGGTAGAGTGGAGGTACAGTCATTGCGGAAACCTTCACTCCTAGAGAATGTTCGCCTCCCAGATCTATTAAAACAGATTTTAGTTTCCAAATCAGAAAAATTAACAGACGAATTCATAGAAAATGGAATGCGTGACTCTCGATGCTCCTGCTGACGTACCGCAAATAAAAATTTTACTCCAAGAATTTTTTCAAATATCCATTTGTAAATATTTGTAAATATTAATTAACTTTATTAAACTATTTAATATTGATCCTTAAAGATTCAAATTACAGTATGGAAAGTACATTTGCCGAAAC
Source organism: Bathynomus jamesi (assembly GCA_023014485.1). Classification (NCBI taxonomy): domain Eukaryota; kingdom Metazoa; phylum Arthropoda; class Malacostraca; order Isopoda; family Cirolanidae; genus Bathynomus; species Bathynomus jamesi. The sequence continues at coordinate 402,821 of JAJOZX010002380.1, forward strand.
AATTCCTTGAATACTTTTAGTAAATATTATTAAACATACATCAAATGACAATTCAAATATCATAAATTGTAACAGTAAATTTTTATGAATGAAAATAGTACAAACGAACATGCAGTGTTTATATATTAAGTATTTAGGCACTTATTTGAAGATTGAGATGTCAGTGGAATTTTTAGAAGAACTTCATCGCAATGATACAAGCCTTCATTCGTAGAATGAATATTTCTCTCTGAATTTTGTCCACAACTAAACATTATCATCCTAACTTTTCTATGTTATAATAAGAGTAATATACATTGAACGAAATCCCGTTCAATGTACAGTCACCTCAGGACATTTTTCCTCCCCAACTACTTAATCTTCTTTCTCGGATTCCATGGTTCCACTCATAGTCACTTACAAAAAATCAATTATCTAATTTCCCTCCATTTCTAGAGTGTATTGAATTCCCTGTAAGGACTGTTCGAAGAGCTCCATCGAAGAAATTGTTGATTTTAAGAGACTCTTTTTTTCAACAAATTATAGTTTCAATATGGCCGATGAAAAATCGGATTAGACTGGGAACATAAGTGATATTAATAACGTTCAATTGCTTTTAAATATTAATAATAAAAAAAACGTAAACTCACCGAATCTGTTATTATAAAAATACTAATAACACTGCACGACAAAATTATGTGCAGTTATAATAATAATAATAATATAATAATAATATAATAACACTGCACGACAAAATTACAAACTTTTTCTGTCCTTTAATTAAACGAAACGAAGTAATTTTATAAATTTGGATGCGTTGAGTTCAAATCTGATGTCAGAATACCTATATCAGTATATCACCCACCGTTTTGAAGGGACGTGTAATAAAAGTCTTATATACAGATTAGAATATACTGAATACCTCAACATCATAATTATTACAAGATCAGAACAACAATTAAAATCTTTTGGCTGATATTTTTCGTTTTGTACATACTCTCGGGAGTTTCCCTAATAAGAAAACAGCAATATTCAGCCAACATACTGAATCCACCTTCTCTGGAACCGCATTTGACATAGTTTAGATAATTTTTTGGGAAACTTGACGTAGTTTTCTAGAAAAATGGTGGGTGTTAGAGAAAAAATAATAACGTATTCGTAATCAGCGCATCAAAATACATATAAATCAGCAGAATTTGTGCAAAGGACAGAAATTGTGTTGTGCAGTGTAATTTTAATATAAAACATGGAACTTTCCAACTTCATTTTATTACCAATTTTAGCTGTCAATGTCTACTGTTTGAGTTGCCTGAAGCATGACGATTTTTATTAAATACTCCTTTTAATTCTGACTCTTAGTTTCTCTCCACCGCCTGAATGATGACAGAAGTTTCTCTCGAAAAGCTTCGCGGTATTTAATGTTTTATTCTTTTAACTGGGCTGGTGGGGGCGTGATTCGGATTTCCACGTTAAACTGTAGGTCGAAGTGGAGTGATAAACTTGACCTTCGTCAGAATGAACAGTTCGGGAGGAAGCTAAACCAATGTTAACGAAGGTAATCTTACATATATATATATATATATATATTATATATATATATATATATATGCGCCTCGGTGGTGTAGCGGTTAGCGTCGCTGACTACGAATCCATCGGCCCCTGGTTCGAGACCCGGTGATGGCAGACGGCGCGCAGCAAAACCCAGCTGTTCATCCTTCCACACAATAAAGAAAGTGATTGGTAGATAAATGGGTACCCTCGGTGGCCTAGTGGTTAAGACGCTGGGCTGCTGGTGGGGCGTGGTTCGGATTCCACGTTAAACTGTAGGTCTAAGGTGGAGTGAAAAGCTTGACCTTCGTCAGAATGAACAATTCCGGGGGAAGCTAACCAAAGGTTATATATATGTTGCATTGTTCAAAACGTTGTTTTTGTTTATTTAATTAATATACCGTAATTGCGGCCTATAAGCCGACTTTTGAAGTTTAATTTTTTGCTTCCAAAATTAAGGGTCGGCTAATGTGGCGGGTATAAAATGGCAAACGCAAAACTAAGGATGCGCCACTTTCGTAGATAGGCACTGTCAATTGTTTACTGGTAGTGTATTCTACTATAATTAATACCGTAGTAATTCATTTTTAATATTTTAAAAGTTGTTACGATAAGTATAGGTTCATTTTGGTTTAATTACTGGCATTTTGGTAAAGTTTGATGAAAGTAGTATAACCTTAATGTTTGCTTGTTCAGTGTTCGGGTGGGGGGAGGGGTCGGCTTATGCGGCAGGTATAGGCCTAAATCAGAATTTTTCTCTGGAAAAATTAAGGTCGGTTAATACGCCGGTTCGGCTTATAGGCCGCAATTTACGATAATATATTTTACAGAAAATCCGTTTACTTGGAAACTAAATATGTAAGTTTAACATACTATTTGCTATATATTGTAAAACAAAAATATATTCTCTATGTATAGTTTGGGTGGATCGGGTGGTGTACAGGGATCCGAGACCCATACAAAAGGAATACAGAAAGACATTACATGCGATATCGGGACAATGGTTATCGAAACAAATAAAGAGAGGAAAATTCTCGGAGGATCACGAGGCAACGAAACCGGCACCACCATTGGAAAATGAATCGGAAGCACAAGTATTTAGAAACGAAAGGGAAAATTAAAAATAATCCTAGCCAACATTCAGGGTGCTTAAATCAAACCATTCCCCGGACAAAATTTAATACTTGAAAGGACTCATGCAAGAAACCGGAGCAAATTTTGCATACCTCACGTAAACCCATCTAAAGGACTGCTAAGCGAACTGTGAAACTGTGAGTTCTGTACTGCAAAAAAGAAATACTAAATTGACAACTATAACATCCTTGGAGCCGACAGGACAGTGAGACGTAAAGGAGGATGTGATATTTACACACGCGAAAAGCATATGCAGAAATAACTATAAGTACCTCAAACAGCTACGTAGAATGTGTAGTAGCAAAAGTTGAAAAATTAAATATGCTACTAATTGTAATGTACAGACCCTCGAACACGCCATCCTCAAAATTCTCAGATTCCATTATAGAGGTAAGAAACTCGGTAAAAGATGTACACTCCAATAGGGTGGAGTGAAAAAATTAAATTTAGAAATTTATTATGCCTGAGTGCTAAAAAGATACCAATTGTAAACCTGATTAAAATGCCAAAATTTGAAAAAAAATCAGATGGGGTATTTACTCCCCAAGTCCCCCTAATTTTGGCAAAATTTGGAAAATTCGCATATTTTCCTAAATAACTCCTAAACTATGTGAGATACATAATTGGTTACTTAGATCACTATTATTAAGCATTATATTAGAAACGGAATAATGAAAACCGCATGAAATCGGGTAATTAGCTAACAAGATAACTCTTTTTTCTGAGACAAACAAACATTCTGTAGTTACGACAAATTTGCCAATTTTTCCAAATAACTCCTAAACTAAGTTATATACAGTTATTTACTTTGACAACTATTATTAGGCATTGTATTAGAAATATAGTGATGCAAACCGCATGTAAATCGGATAATTAGTTAAAGGGATAATCTTAATTTACTTAAAGAAATATAAAATATACAAACCTGTTATTTTGCACAACTACAAAACAATACCATTTTTATAGCTTTTAATGTATTTTTGAAAGAAGTTTAGCGATTTTTATGTTTTTCTTAATTTTCATATATTTTCTAGTCTTACTGGTTGATTCGTGCTGCAACTTTTAGCTAGCTTCCGTTTTAAACGATAAGCTACCCAGAACTCACCACAAGGAGGTAGTTGCAGAGTGAGTTCCACCCGCCCACCAACCTGCTTGATATTTTTAAGTAATTTTGAATGTTGTTTAGTGTCATACTTTTATTGCTGATCTAGACTTATTCTTGCACGAATGAATCCATCTCCTCCTCTTCACCGCAAACAGAATTTGAAGCCTCTGTTACTAATCTTACAGCCCTTTCAACACTCTGAATGTGGCACGGAAACTTTTCGATGTTTAACTTTGGCATGTTTCGTTCTGTAACCAAGTTGTAAATCTGCATCCTCTACAAATCTTAACGAAGGAGATTCAGTTCTTTGACTGGTTTCCCAAACATATCATATCAATATAGTCATTTGCCTTGAAATTTATGACAGGCACTTCGAATTTCCTCAGCTCAAAAGGCTTGTGTTTGATATCATTTCTCATCGCGATAATTCTTCTGACTGCAAGCTCTCGAATGCGGTCTCTGTCGTCACACATCATACAAAACAGTAAATTTTCTGGATGTGCGAAGAAAGCATTTCTTTGAATAATTGGGTCAACAACTTTTTGAAGTTGTGGCGCTAGATATCTTGAGAGTTTAATCATCTCAAATAAATGCTTTCATCCATAAGTGCATGAAGGATTAGCCTTAATCTTGAACCAACAAGGAGCATAAACTTTAATAACAAATGTAGCTAAATTCCTTAGTTCTTCCGATAGGCATAGCGTTGCCACATAAAGTCTAAGGATTCTAATGGCTGTCGTGAGCCATCTAGAATTAGATACTGGTCTTGGTTTTCATTGAGAAAGATTGTCATCTATTATTTCTGAACTTACTCCTTGACAAATATCAAATAATAACTTCTGGTCATAACTGAGGTCTAGTTCTTGATGTTGAGGTATTGCTGGCATTTCGATAGCTTTGAATTTTAAACAGACATATATTCGCATTTTTTAGTTTATTGCCAATTACTTCTGAGTAACTAGAAGGGCCTGTTGTTGGTCCGTCTATATGTGAAAATAAGTGCCGTAGTAGTAGCTCATTGTGTGGAGAAGACAAATAAACCACTGAAGTGGGCGACCAAGTTTCTCTTCAAGTGACCTTATGATCCCTTCATGAATTCCAACATTAACATTAGTACCATCACATCCAGTCACAGTCAAATTATGTAAACTTATATTTTTGCGGATAAAGTATGATAGCATTTCTGTAGCGATGTGCAATGACTGGCCCGATTTGGTGTAATATGACCAACATATATTGATCCAGGTTCTTGAATAAGAACTACATGCTCCTTTGTAACACTGAGGGTAGTACTTGCTTCCTTGTTTTATTTGGACTTTTGTTTGATCTTTACATCCATCAAAATAAAGGGATTCCATGTTTTCGACCAGATTTTCTTCACTCAAACTTTTTCGGTATTTGTGTCCTTCTCTTCTAATCTTATTTCGATCTATTATGTTTTCTGGAAATGATTCGCTTACTATTTTCAAATCTGTAAGAACTGCAGAGGTAACAGCACATAACCGTAGCCACGTTGAGGCAGACGAGGCGGCCGCCTCGTCTGGCTTAACAGACATTTTGGATCAATGAGGAAATTGAATTTGAAAGGAAATCTGAGGAAATTGACAGAAATAAGATTTTACCATAGGCTCAAAGTGCATGATTTTGTGCTAGGATTAAAAAAAATCTCCTGAAGGAGCATGGCCCCGGACCCCCTAGTAGAGCTATTTTCACCTCGTTTTTTTTAAGCTCTGGCTACGGCTTGCAGCCGCTACTGATCGATCTGATATACCGTATCTGTCACATTCACGAGCTAATGTTTGGTAAATTAATTCTCATTTTTTATATTTGTTCGGTGCATTTCATATTTTGAGGTCTCTGTTTAGTTGAGTTTTTCTACATTACCACTGCTTTGGGAAGAAGATGGAATACTGTTTTCTTCAGCACGCCTCTGCTTTTCAAGTTGAGCCTGTCTTGCAAAGTTTTTATGAGTCCTAGGCCAGTCTGTTGTTGAAATCATCATCTTCCGTTCTGTTCGCTGATCAGTTAAAAATGCTCATTCTTCTGTAGGCACTTTATTATTTTTATCACATATGCATTTCGAGAAATCTAAACATTTGCAGCAAGCTACGTCCATCAACATATTACAGCGCTCTTTAAATACATCAACTCTTCTGTTAAAGCTTGCAGAGCCGGTTCTGCCATAGTGTTTCATTAAATTGCAGTACTTTTCATACCACGTCTGGATTATGCTTTTAATTCGTTGGAAAGAGACGCAAGGGATCGATGCCTTTTTCCAAATCTCAATAACAGACTTTGTAAGATTTGAAGATATGGTATCCACGAGACCTCTGTTAGGAAGGTCATGATTATGTTTTATGTAGAGGAAATTTTTTAAAACATTCCCGTAGGTAGGAAGGACATTAGAATTAAGTGGCTCTACGATCCCGAAAATAGGGCACACAAAAGACGATCTAAGCTTAACACATGTCATATTTTTTTTTATACACTACTCACTTGATGAAATCACAGAAAGTTTGAGTCATCACCGACTAATCAAATTTCGCCCCAGTTTTGCTTATTCGACTGAGTGGTGATGACGCAATAATGACGTAATTGTGTAATGCGTCACTCTTTGCAGAATTCACATCACACTAAATGTACATACACGTTCACACGCACACATTGAGAAATGGCTTTGTTTATACATGCGAAAGAAATTTGAAATTGTTAAATTTTATATTTCTTTAATTAAGTAAATTAAAATTATCTCTTTAACTAATTATCCGATTTATATGCGGTTTGCATCACTGTATTTATAATACAATACCTAATAACAGTTGTCTAAATAAATAACTCTGTATATAACATAGTTTATGAATTATTTGGAAAATTGGCAAATTTGCCATAACTGCAGAATGTTATGTTTGTCTCATAAAAATAGAGTTATCTTGTTAACTAATTAATCAATTTACATGAAGTTTTCATCATTCCGTTTCTAACATAATGCTTAACAATAGTGATCTAAGTAACCAATTATGTATTTCACATAGTTTAGGAGTTATTTGGGAAAATGTGTGAATTTTCCAAATTTTGCCAAAATTCGGGGTGCTTGGGGAAGTAAATGCCTCCATCTGATTTTTTTCAAATTTTGGCATTTTAATCAGGTTCACAACTGATATCTTTTTAGCACCCAATCAGTCAAATACTAACGTTGAAGCTACTGTGACGTTGTCTGGTTATAATACATCCACCGATTTCACATGATTTCTGATAATAAAATTTGTATAAGTTTATTCATCTCAATTTTGCATTTAGATATAACACTTTTGGGATTAGTTGGACGGAGGAAGCCATATATAAAGATTTCACATGATTTAACTCTACACAAAACACAGTTTTTATAGAGATATCTGCTCTAACGTTGAAGCTACTGTGACGTTGTCTGGTTATAATACATCATTTATTCAATGAAATAACTGCAAGACCACACCTACTAACTTGTGGCATATTCCACGTGAAAACTACCCGACCTATCAAAAATTGCCACCAGAAACGTATAAATTACATAATTCGACACGGATTAAGCGATTTATAAGCTCTCATTCATGAACACATCCAACATTTTCTTAAAACAATCTAAACAACTATTAATTATTTATTACTATATCACTTCAAGCTAAATTGCTATACTCGGTGGTTAAAACAGTGCTTTCAGCGCTTTAGTTGATGAATGTTGAAAAAGTTCCTCATTTCTACCATATCTCAAGAAGTGAAATTTCGCGATGTTAAATGTCATATTGTTGTTGTCTTCTGGCCAATTGTATATTTCGCTTGTGACCCTCTGCAAGGCCTCCACCTCATATGCAACACTGATTTTTCCGCCGATTTTTGTTTCGACTGCATACGATGGTGCTATACTGTTGCTGATTAGTCCGCTGTGTATGTCTCTTAGCATGATAATGAACAGGAGTGGTACCAGTACTGTACCTTCGGTACTTAACTGCGTACTTTTGATTCCGATGATATACCTTGAATTTTGACAACCCGTAGGCGCTCTCTGAGGAAATTGTAAACCCAATTTACCACTTTGCCTATCATTTCCGTATGTTTCACTTTATATACTATTATACAGGGTGTCCCAGAATTAACTATCTATTTCAATGAAATCGGACAAATTTTTTAAAAACACACTTTTATTTATGTTTATCATGTTTAATATGTGTTAAAAATGTATAAATTTCTAAATTTTTTTCATAATTTTATTTTCATAATTTTTTCAAGTTTTTCATAGTTTTATTTTCATTCTCTTTCAGAACCCTATTAATAATGAATACACAAGAACGCATCTTTGTTGTAACATCCCGTATCAAAGAATGCAATGTAATGAAATCAGAGAAAAATTTACAAGAAGATTCCACAGAACCGGTCCTACAGACAAAGCGACTCGTGAACTTGTGAACAAATTTAAAAAACTGGATCCGTACACGACGAGGTGGGAAGAGGACGCCCAAGGACAGCACGTAACAGTACCGAACAGGTACGACAATTGTTTGAGGATGAACCAACAACTTCGGTTAGGGAGGCCGGTCGAAGGCTCAACATATCCAAGACAACAGTTCATAGAATCTTGCGTTCGACACTGATGAAAAGGCTTATCACATTCAAGTAAATAAAGTTTGACTTATGATTTATAAATCTTTGTTTTTGTATCATAATTTAGTAATAAACACAAAATTATGTCAGTTTTTATTAAATTTGTCCGATTTCATTGAAATAGATAGTTAATTCTGGGACACCCTGTACGTGATCGCATTTGTGATAACAGCAAGAACTATTCCAGTTTAATAGCCAATACATTAAATTATTATATATATATATATATATATATATTATATATATTATATATATATATATATATATACATATACATATATACAATATATATATATATATATATATATATATATATATATACATATATATATATATATACATATACATATATATATATATATATAAAGGGTGATCCAGAGAAATGGGACCCAAAAGAAACCCTGTAACTCTTAAAGTATAAGTCCTTTTATAAAATCATACGCATCATTCGAAAGAGGATAGTTACAAGTTTGTACAGGATTGTATAGGTTTTGACAATACAAGACAAGATAAGATACAAAACAAAATAAAAGTGTTAGTTAAAACTAACCCTTCAAGATGACTGCATGGACTGTGGAACAGCTGCGTTTCATAACTGAGCAATATTATGAGCATGGAAGAAGTGTAGTTTCAGCTGAAAGATCTTTCAAGACAAATTTTCAGATGTCAAAATCACCTTCTAGAAAGTAATCCGTCGGTGTGTCAGAAATTTTACCCTAACTGGCAGCATTGGAAAAAGAAAACCAACTGGAAGAGTGCGCACAGCAAGGATAGACGAGACCATTAACAGAACTCATGAAATTGTACAGGATAATCCTAACATAAGCATCAGACGTGCTTCTCAGCTGTTAGGAGTTGGATATGGAACAACACACCGTATATTCAAGCAAAATTTAATGCTCTTTCCATATAAAATTCAAACAGTGCAGCAACTAAACGATGGAGATTTCGCACGAAGACGATAATTCTGTCAATGGATCCAACAGAAGGTAAATGACACCACCAATTTCTGACACACCGACGGATTACTTTCTTAGAAGGAGATTTTGACATCTGAAAATTTGTCTTGAAAGATCTTTGAGCTGAAACTACACTTCTTCTATGCTCATAATATTGCTCAGTTATGAAACGCAGCTGTTCCACAGTCCATGCAGTCATCTTGAAGGGTTAGTTTTAACTAACATTTTATTTTGTTTTGTATCTTATCTTGTCTTGTATTGTCAAAACCTATACAATCCTGTACAAACTTGTAACTATCCTCTTTCGAATGATGCGTATGAGTTTATAAAAGGACTTATACTTTAAGAGTTACAGGGGTTTCTTTTGGGTCCCATTTCTCTGGATCACCCTTTATATATATATATATATATATATATATATATATATATATATATATATATATATATATATATATATATATATATATATATTACACACAATACCACTAAACTACACAGGGATGCTGATCGAGAGATCATGAGTACAAAACCGAGCGAGGACTTTGTAATTTCTTAGACCCGTGGTGAGGTGGTTCGCATTCCACTTAAGTTGCGCGACTAAGGTGGTGCGACGGGCATGACTTTTGCCAGAATGCACAACTTGGGTAGTGGCATAACGCATAACTTATCTCTACTCATTTCGCCACCACATTACAATATGTGAGTAGTTTCATACGAATTTAGGGCCATTAAGCTTTCTACACATATTTTAAATTCACTATTCGACTAAATTTTAAGAGATGCTTCATGAATTTGGGTTTTATTTCCTACGGCTATGAAGATTAAAATCTTGACAGTTTTGTTATCTTGATAAATTAACAATCTCGCTAATTTTTTCCTCGATCACTTGCACATGTACATATTTATGTATATATTGGATGTGTATATTTTTGAGTACACACACACACACACACACATACACACAAACACACGCACACGCAACAAAATCAACTTGAAGATTTATCTCATCTCATAAACCGCTATAATCAAACAAACTGTACAGAATCGGAAGTTACTTGTAATCATGTTTACTTTAGCACAGAGGTTTTCATATTGTTTCCTTATATCTGAGTCATCACTCAAGGAGTTGTTGGTGATTTTCCCCAAATACTTAGCCCTAGAAAGCCAGCATGGCCTATTACAATAAAAGTACTCTTGTTTTTCGCGAAATTATTTATTTTTTTATTGTATGCAGGTCAAATTTTATTATTGTTTAGTAAAATATATTTTCTAATTCAATCTATAAATGTAATTTTCACTATGGGGAACCTATACCCGATACCAATCACTATATGTGCGAACCCACACGAACCTTCTAGAATTAATTTTTTGTACTTACTCTTTTGGTTTACTTCTCATTTTGAAACTAATATCAACCGATTGGTTAGGGCTTTTGGGATGGAATTTCCCCAACTTTGGTTTTATGACATTAAAAGGATATGATGGTTCTGAGCACATAATTCAAAGATTTTTAGAAGACATTCCAATCCTTTTACAGGACTTATTAATACCATATTATTGGCGTAGATATTTTATCTTCGTGTTATCTATACACCCCCAACTTTTTCCCTTAATTTTCCCGAAATTTGATATGCAGTAAAATTATTATTTCACATACCAGAAGATATTTATATATCGATGTAAATAACAGAAAACTACATATTTAAAAGTAAATAAACATTTAACCATGTGTTATGAACGTATAAAAAGTTCTTGTATTTGAGCTTCAGAGCGGATGAAAATAAATGAGTTTCCCTTAAAAAAGAAAGAAATTAATTTATTTAAATTAAAATAATAAGCCTTCATTTTATTTTTCATAATACAGATATTAAACAAAGAAAAATGTTTTTGATTTGAAACGTTTTTAACCTGATTTTGTTTTTTGTGTTGTTCGCATTAGCTAACGCATGAAAACGGAATTACATTCGAAGAGATAATGTAGTATTGGATTATAATAATATGTTTTGAGAATACAATACAAGTCATTGTATGTATTGAGCTCAAAACATAATCTCGTTAGGTCTATTAAACCCTTTGTCAGATACTTATTTTAAGTTTTCATTTCTATTGTTTAAGAGTATAAGGTTCAAAATTGAATGTCAATCTCCGATACAGAATATCAGCGGGGTAACGAAAACGAAGGAACGCTAGTGGAACTTGCCGGAACAAAAAGTACTCGAATGTTTGTTTGTCTGTTTTTGTTTGTGTTTGTCTGTTTTTGTTTGTCTCATGAAAGACCATGAAAGAACCCCACAGGAGAATTTTTTCCTCGTGAAGGAAGGTGAGGATGAATCCTTTATAATTTTTTTTAATTTTGAAAATTTTTTAAAACATTAAATTTTTTATTTTTTTTCTCTTGAAAGACCATGAAAGACACCTTATAAAGGAGCGACCGTCATGAAGGACGGTGGGGGAGGAGGTGATTTTCGTGATTTTAAAATTGATCCATGTCTGTCTCCCCAAAAACCGGAATACTACTGATGCCATTTAATTACACTGGTCGACAAAATCGAACTTTTTTCTCTCATCAAAGATATATATATATATATATATATACAGAGTGTCCCAAAACCATGTATACATTTTTAAAAAACTTATAACAGGCGAACCCACTAACGGATTCAGATGATTTTTATTTCTTTTATAGGTAAAATATACAACATCGAAATAATAGATAGTTAATTTGTTTTAAACACGTAAGTGTTCGAAATGTCGACCACTGACATCAATGCACCACTGCGCTCTTTGATTCACTGATTGGCAGACTTCAACAAAAATGTTTGTAGGGATATTTCTACACGCTTCTTCAACTGTGCTTTTTAGTTGTTCAAGTGATGTAGGTCTTCTACTGTGTACTTCATTTTTCAAATGACCCCAAAAAAAAGTCAAGTGGGTTCAAATCTGGTGAACGTGGTGGATACTCGATACTACCTCGTCGTCCGATCCACCGATAATGAAATGTTTCATCAAGGTAGTTTCTGACATCCTGATGGTAATGAGGAGGTGCTCAATCTTGTTGAAAGTAAATGTCCTCATCTCGTATAACTGTCGAATTGCAGGAAAACCTTTTCCCCGAAGCAGTTGAGGTAGCTATGACCGGTAACTGTACCATCGAAAAAGAATGGACCAACCAAACCTTTGGAAGAAAAACCACACCAGACAGTTATACCCAGTAAATTTAATGTCGTTCCACATAAATGTGTGGATTTTCTTGTGACCAGTATGTCAATTATGACGATTAATTATACCATTCAACTTAAATGTAGCCTCATCAGACCACACAATTTTGTCCGCAAATTGGCCATCTTCTGTGTTTTTTACTCGAAACCATTCGCAAAACTGGATTCTGCGATCCGGATCATCCTCATTCAAGGCATGTAATAATCTCGGGATGTAAGATTTCCATTTAGCATTCTTCAGAATTCTGTGGACACTTGTCTTACTTTTCCCTGTTTCACGAGCACATTGTCTCACAGATTTTCTTGGTGATCGGTTGAATACCTGTAGCACTTCATCAGAAGTGTTAGCATCTGTTGATGTCTTTGGACGCCCAGTCGCTTGCTTGTACACATCATGCACAGTACCGTATACTTCAAATTTTCTCACAGATACGTGAAATGGTAAGTCGAGTTGGAGGATTAGTTCCAAAATTGTCTCTCCACTGTTGTTGAACCTTTGATATCTTCTCAACTTTAAAATACGACTTTAGTATCCATTTTCGTTGCTCAAATGATAAGCGCACACTTCCATTTTCCATGTTTACTGTAGGCAGGCAAGGCTATTACTAATTTCGATTTTGTATCTCCTTAGGCTAGGCAAGGCTGTTAACAATTTCGCTGTTGTATTTCCTTAGGCTATAGCTATAAAAAGAATAAAAATCATCTGAATCTGTTAGTGGGTTCGCCTGTTATAAGTTTTTAAAAAATGTATACAGTTTTGGGACACTCTGTATATATATACACTTTTCTAGACAGGTTTTGTACGCTGATTCCAGATGTGATTTCGGTTTTCCTCTAGCACATTTAGTTATCGAAATATGACTGGTATTAATTTCAGCACAATTTATCGTAAAAGTACAACTTTATTTATAAAAAGAAATGTACACCAACCTAAAAAAGTTGGGAGTACGATTTTATTTTGTAAACCTTGTCCGGATCGTCGCGATACAACCTCCAGCAGTAGTCTGCCAACGTACTTTCGTTCCAGTAAACTTGGTAGCGATTTTCCATTGACTGGATATCTTGATGGAAGCGTTCCCCCTGTTCGTCACTCACCGCGCCAAGGTTTTCGGGAAAGAAATCTAGATGCAAATGTAAAAAATGTATTTTCAAGGACACGCGACAGCTCATTTCTTGATAAGCGTCGAGCAGTTTCTGAACTCCATCTTTTTATGTGGGAGACTTGTGATTACCCAAGAAGTTTCCACAAATCCATTTGAAAGCCTGCCATAGTTTTAGTTCTAAGGCATTGAGGCTTTCTTCAAAGCCTTCATCCTGCAGAACCTCCCTGATTTGGGGCCCCACAAAGATTCCCCCTTCAATTTCGTGGCGTTGATGTTTGCAAATTTCTCAACAAGGTATCGAAACCCTCTCGAATTCGCCTTACCCATCGCTTTAACAAAATTTTTCATTAAGCCGAGCTTAATGTGGAGAGGTGGCAGGAAAATCTTCTTTGGATCAACTAAAGGAACACACTGAATACTGCCCGTTCCTGGCTCGTATGTGCTTCTTTGATGCCAGTCACGTTTGATGTAATGATCCGCGGTAGCACGGCTGTCCCATAGGCACAGGAAACAACAGTATTTCGTGAACCCTCCTTTAAGATCACCACAGATATTCCATTGATGAGTGCTGTCTCCTTTAGATGAACGGAGTTGGCGATCGGGATGGGCGGCTTTAAGTACCCGTTATGCAGGAGAACCCCTTTCAAGCTTCGCTGTGAGGAATCAGTGAAGAGGCGCCACTCAGATGGTGTGTGTACCTGTGACAAGTTCTCGAAAAGTCCATTGATATCATGGCAATAGCAGAGCGGACCGTCTACTGTAAAGAATTTCGCCAAATCATGATTTCGTTTTCGATAGTGACACACTCGGACGTTCTTCTCAAGTAAGTGTCTCTGTTTGAGACTCGAGGAGAGAAGTTCTGATTTCTCTTTGGAGAGGGCTAGGTCTCTTCTGACGTCATTCAACTCGTTTTGGGTAAGCCTCTCCGCCTCCGATTGCTCTTCATCAGGTGTGTAGTCAAGATCGGCCGAAGGTCCTGCATCTCCGCCAATCGCACCTTCGTCGGATTCCCTTTCGTCTTCTAAAGAATAGAGTCCATGCTGTGGAGGTACCGGAATCGGCATCGTGTCATCGTGAGGGATCGGTCTGATCGCGAAGTCTACTTCGGATAAACGATGTTATGCTTGTTCTTCACGGAGATCCAGTTATGTTAACATTGCAAAGTAACAATCGCCATGATAGTCTCTCGGCTCCCTCCATATCATGAGTATAGCGAACGGCATCGACTTTTTCCTTTGGTTCAACCAGTCACGTAATCCATTCGAACAAGCGGTAAAGTTAATATCTGGGCCCACGACTTATCTTGGTCGCCTACTGTACAGCGGAGTATAACCGGTAAGTCTACCGAAGATCCATCGTGATTGTGTGCCGTTATGATTTAGTCGCGAACGAGCCGAGCCGTACACGTAACAGAAATTGTCGGGGTGATTTTTACACTTTCGAGGCATGATGATCGATGTGTGGGTTGATGTAAATCACCTAAAAAAATAAAATGTGTAAGTGGGCGACACAAAACTAAATAAAACACATAATTAGACATGTGACTGTTACGCCAAAAATAAAAGGGTGTACATGTGCAACGTTTGCAAATTTGTGACCAGTAACTGCTCTCACCTAAAACACCACAAGACAACCTGTGAAAAGCCTAAGTTGAAACTACAAAATGCCATACATGAGGGTACAGAAACGGTAAAGCAAAACCTACACCTAACCTGCAACGACAAAATACCCGCTACATGTATAAAGACGATATTATATATTGTGTATATATAGTTATATATATTATATATATACAGTTATATGTATATTTTATATATTATATATAGTATTATATTAATATATTTTATTATTATGATCGGTCTCATCTCGAAAACTAGACGTGCTAGAGGAAAACCGAAAACATATTTGGAATCAGCGTCCCAACAGCTCTCTAGCCCACCCATAATTATATCTGATGAAAAATACTTGTTGGACAGTGTTATGTACGAGTATAATAATTGAAAAATTTATTCCAACCTTCCTCGTCTGATTTTTTTTTTCTTTTTTAACATTGCATTTTTCTAGAATAAAACCAAAGGGTTTGAACCATGACTGAATCAGTTTTGTCTAATTACACAATATTTTCTAGTGAGAGATAATTTGACGCATTTACGGAGCAGTTTGTGGGCAAAAAAAATAAAATATTAAATTACACTCGCCATAAAAATTCCCGATGCAAAAGAATTTTATTTTTACTAGTTCTTATTAAAGTTTCTTACTTATTAAGTATTTTTTTACTTTCAGTTTATTAATTTATAAATAATTTTCATATTTGATTATTATTGTTTCTATTTCTAAAAAATCCAAATGGAGTAAGTCGGGTGATCGATATGGGCTCGGGCATATCATACTTTTCCGAGTCCGAATTTCACTCTGGCTAATATGTATTTTTATGTAAAATTTAATTCTAAGAGGGGTTTCTTTTCTGCAACTTTTCCCAAAAATCACGTTATCAAGTTCAAAATTGCGGTTTTCTGTTCTATGTTGAAATACCGAATATTCAATTGAACACAACCTCTTATTTTTAACCCTTTGTCGTAATTTGTTGCCATTTAGACACATTAACTTTGTTTAACTCTTACACAGGTTTAATACATACATACATAAGAAAAAAATCTACTCCATTTGAATCTTTGTAACCATTTGGACGCAGAAGGCGAAGTTCAACATTCTCTCAATAGATGGCTCTGAGCAATTACGCCAGTTATAATTGTGAAGTAGAAGTGAGTGGACGCCATTTTTTTCGGTAAGTGTTTTTTGTAATTTTCCGAAGTTTAATCACCATTATTATATTTGTTTTGACCAAAATTTCATTCTAGAAGTATTAAGGAAGCTTCCTGTTTACTTTGTTTAAGTAATATTTTTAATAACTATGAAAAAAAAAGACTTTATTCAAAGTTCGTTTCGAAATGGACACAAAGCTTTCATAGGGTAAATTTCTGACAATCATAACACGTGTGTCCAATTGGATACATGAAATGAATTTTTAATTACGATTGTTTTTATGTACTGTTATATATATATATATATATATATATAGAGAGAGAGAGAGAGAGAGAGAGAGAGAGAGAGAGAGAGAGAGAGAGAGAGAGAGAGTACTAACTACCACCCACTAATTGCCTTATTAGACCTTTGTTGACTAAAAAAATAAACCTACGCTAAAATTAAATGGTACTGAATGACAAAGGGTTAAGCTTATGCTACACCATTATTACGAATTTTAAATTAAATTTGCAATGCCAAATTCAGTTTTCTATTACCAAAATAAATATTCATTACCAAATTTAGGTTAATTTTTTTAATTAAAAATGCCAGTTGGCAACCCTGATTATAACCAAAAATTATATTCCTTGTCTATATTTATGGCGAAAGAACACTAAACATACTGATATGAATTTGTTACAGATTGGACAAGAGCGAGAATAAGCACCGACTAGACGTGATGGCCGAATCTGCCCCGAAAACCAGGAAAATGTCAGGTTCCAAGCTCTCGGATGTTGTGGGCCCGGGGAATTACTTCATTCCCAGCGAGGTGCCGACTTGGAGAGCCGTTCTTCAGAGAGGGATTCGTCTGCAGGAGGAAAAGTCTTCATTCATGACATCCAAAGGTCTAAATACCCTATCCCAGAGATGACCGACGAGCTGGCTTCACTCGTGATGACTCAGTGGAGGAAGTCGAATGCAAAGTTCTCCCCGCCTGTGACAATCACGGAAAAATCGCTCTCATCTAAGATCTTGTTGAAATGAAAGGAGATGACAGACGTTGTGAACGGGAGAGTTAAGTCTGCTACCCAGGAGAAGAGGATGGCTGACCTGGATAAACTCTGTGAAGTCTGCGTTTGCAAGCATCATATCCTCTTGTGCGGCTCAGAGGGGAGTGGATGCTCAGGATGCTCCCTCAAGGCCCTTGTGAACTGTAACTGTCCTTTGGAGGTGAAGATTCCTAAACTGGACCTTCAGTGGCTGTTCTACCAGAGAGTGAAGACTTCCGAAGCTTCAGGAATCCAGCTGTCTTCTGTAGACTTCGAAGACAGCAGGAGACAGATGAAAGCAGCGAAGAGGAAGGAGGCTGAAGAAGCTTCTGCTGTGAAGAGGAAGAAGAAAGAGGAGGCTACTAATGAGGAGCTTCTCATGAAAGACTTTGAGGAGGACGAAGAGCCAAACTTGGAAGAAGCTGCAAAAGAAGCTGAGGCTACTGAAGCTTCTGTGGACGTTCCAGCTGAAGTACCTGCCGAAACTCCAACTTCTGCTACACGAAACTACATGAAGAGCCAAGGGACAGCTTCAACTGCTTTGAGGTACAGGGTGGCAAATGTTCCGGCAGCTGCAGTTGCCACTGGCTTCCTGAACGACCTCATCAAGGCCGGTCATTTTTTCAAAGACAAGGCTTACTTGGCCATAGATGGCATGAAAGTCTGGAGGGCCAAGGAGGAAGTAATGGCCTCATCAGTTGAAGCTCTCACGCAGAGGTCAGAGGAGAAGATCTCTGGGATATTCTTTGATGGCAAGCAGGAGAGGAACAAAAAGGTGTTGAAATATGACGAAGTGACAGGGAGATTTCATCCTGGCAAAGTGATCGAGGAGCATTACACTATCACGTGGGAGCTTCAAGGAAAGTACCTCTTCCATTTCACTCCCGAGGAACCTGAGGAAGGAGAAAATCCTGCTCATAAGATCGCTCAGGGCCTGCATGAGTGGCTTCTGGATCAAGGAGCTGACGAGAGCCTTGTAATGATTGGAGGAGACTCTACCAACACCAACACGGGGTGGTCTGGAGGCGCCATAGCCCTATTGGAGAAGATGCTGGGTGCAAGTGCCACTGGATGATCTGTCAGCTCCATGTGAACGAGCTCCCCCTGAGGCACTTAATCATCAAGCTGGACGGCCCTGTAACTGCCCGGTCAGGCTTCAGTGGGCCTATTGGAAAACTTCTTGAGAAAGTGAATGAACTTGAGGTCAACTTCAACTTCAAACCAGTGGAAGGAACTGAAGATATCATAGAGCTAACAGTAGAGATAGTCAAATCTCTCTCCACAGACCAGCACAACTGCTATCTTCTGATCAAAGCCATCAAGTCTGGAAGTCTCAGTCCACAGTTGGCTGGTCTCAAGTGCGGACCTCTGAACCAATCCAAGTGGCTCACTACTGCACAGGCCATCTTGCTGTTGTGGATGAGGGAGCACGGACTGAAGGTGGAGGTGTTGAGGAGGCTCGAGGTTCTCGTGAAGTTCTGCCTTAACTTCTACTTCAAAATGTTCTACGACATTAAAGTGAAGCACCACCTTAAATTTGGTCCTGCACACGTTTTTTCAAGCCTGAGACTGCTGAGGAACCAGACTACCGAGGTCAGGAACATCATCTCTGCTGCAGTGATAAGAGGAGCTTACCACTCACATCCTGAGAACATCCTGGCTTCATTCCTGTGCAGTGAGGATGAGCATCAGAGAGCTTTTGCTCTGAGCCAGATAGAGAAGATCAGAGAAGGAAGAGACTTTGGTGATACGATAGTGAGGCCCCATAAAAATCCCAAAGTCAATCTGCAAGCCACTTCACCTGAGGATCTCATTAACTGGGAATCAGAGAATATTTACGAGCCTATTTTCACCTGCAAGATGACCTTGACTGAGCTCGAGGATCTCAGGAAAACTCCACTCAAAGTGGACGCTTTCTCTGTTCATACTCAGTCCTGCGAGAGAGCTGTACAGGAAGTCTCAATTGCTTCCAAGCTGTGTATGGTCACGAGAGGAGAGATGGGTGGGTGAGAGCCAGGATAGACCATCGAGAAATGCTCCCACTGTTCAGATCGAAGCGGGACATACTTAAGAGCTTTTCAGGTTCGAGTGGCTGATGAAGAGGCTGAAGCCATCGTTAATGCTCATAAGAGCTGAAAGTCCTCATAAGATCATAATATAAGATCTTATAAGGCCACGCTTTCAGGGATCCAGGAAGAACAGGCGTGTAAACCTACACGTGGAGGTGGAAAGTCTCCCTACTCGACCAGAGTAGAGCTGGTGAGCCGCGCCTATTCTTTGAAGAAAAACTTAAAATTCTTAAGTTTTACGTAAAATCTAAACATTTTTTCAGCACCCAGAGGTGTTGAAACACGCAAGAAAGCAAGGATGAGGTCAGAAAAGCAGCTTTTAGACTAAATCATATGCAGAACAGCTGCGCGCTTGGTTTGGATGCCCTGAGGCTGCGTTAGGCCCTTCAAATCAGAAAATCGCGATTTTGACCATGAAAATGAGATTTTTCAGAAAAGTTGCAAATAATAAACCCATCTTAGAATTAATTTTTACATAGGAATTCATATTAGCCACTTTGTTTTTCCAAAATTTCAACCCTGAACCCAGAGTATGATATGCCCTAATGGGCATGTCATCATTTCACCACGCCTATCCATCAATGAAGAAAGGTTGCATCTGGGAACGCGTAAAGGAATGGCATAGTGAGAAGGAGGAGGCCCCCATCTTGTTAAAAGATTCACTCCTTATGCCAACACCAACAGTCCTTAGTTGGGGTAGAAAAGATATTGTAGCATGTTAATTAAGATAGTTTGCTCCAGTCGCAGCACATCGTCAAAGAAAAATGAACCGATCATACACTCACGTAACATAGCACACTAAACGCTAACTTTTGGTAAATCCCATTAATTTTGATGTGTTTGAAGGCTGTACAGTAGGGCGGAGCGAAAATATATCGAACTCAAGTTGTCAGTATGAAACATAGTTGAAAAGGTGCATGTTAATTAAAATAGTTTATTCCAGTCGCAGCACGATCGTCAAAGAAAAATGAACCGATCATACACTCACGTAACATAGCACACCAAACGCTAACTTTTGGTAAATCCCATTAATTTTGATGTGTTTTGAAGTCTGTACAGTAGGGCGAGCGAAAAATATCGAACTCAAATTGTCAGTATGAAACATGGCTGAAAAGGTGTTCTAGTACCCACCTATCATAAAAACATTAACTTTTATAGCCTATGAATATGTGCATTCTCGCAACTTTGACCTCAATTTTGAAGAAAAGCCAAAATTTTGAAGCAAATTTAGTTTGGTTAAAAATTATAACAATATTTCCTTTTATAATCCAAAACATGTGTTCATCACTAAATTATATGAAGTGTAACTGCTATCCCTTTGTTGATTCATTTAAAATCTGACTTTGTTTCCCTTTTTGGATTCTCTAGCGAGATTTCTTCCTGAGAATAATATTCCACGGTGGGCGTCATGTCCGTATACTTTTTCACTTGCAAAGGAGATTTCCTTCACATTTCTTTTACTTGCCTGGGAATGAAACGGGTATGTGTCGAGAATTATGGTTTTTGGTAGTCATCATTGCTACTTATAACATCAGAGAGTAAGGAAGGAACAGTAATATCCATTTCGTTCCAATCAATCATATCCATGTAGGTCGAAGATGAGAAGTTGAGCCTGATGGATTTCTTTTCAAACATTCGAATTTCACCCGGTATAACACTCCTTCTCGCTTGTAGCACTTTTTCGACGGCTAGCTTCCGAATATTCTTATTCTTGTCAGTGATAACAGATAAAGGATATTTTCAAGATGACAAACGTAACAGTTGTTTTTTTAATACAGGCGAATAATGTCTTGGTCGATTGTATGTAGGTTTTGATAGAGCTCAATCATGAGGAAAAAGTTTTTGGCCCTATCCTGGCAAGACCAGTTTCCTTTGATAAAGAACCATGCAGGAGCATAGAAGTTCAGTAAAAAATGAGCAATCCTTTGAAGTATCTTTGATGGTTTTTCGTGCGACATGTAATATCGTAAGAGACGATTTGCTTTTGTCAGGCACCGTGCATTATTGAGAGACCCAGGTTGAGCAGTTTCTAACAATTTGATAGCTGAACCTCTATCATGATCGTTTTGAATTGACAAACATGTCTTATGAAGGTATTGCTGGTCACTGCTGAGATCTGCCAGCACTTCTTCTGTTAAGTCCATCACTTTTCGAGCGAGAAGTGGAAATTTTGCAATTGGTCTGTTCTTTGGATCAAAATTCAGATCCTTGCCGATTTTGCCCTGTGAACTTCTAGGTCCTGTCGTTTGCCCGTCAAGAACTTTCGGGTATTTTCTCAATGGAAGCTCATTAGTGTGAAGTAAGCAAATAAACCATCGTAATGGTCTTCCCAATGGCAGCTCTAGTTTTCTAATTACTCCATTTGATTTACCTGTATTTACATTCGTTGCATCACAAACTACTGCTTTTAAAGTCAATGCAGAGTTGGTTTCAGTAATTACTGATATAATTTCTTTAGCAATATCACTTGCCATCCACTTTCAGGAGCAACATGTTTAGTATATTCATTTCCTGTAAATGAAACTAACACATAGTGGTCTTCATTCAAAGTCCGCTGGCATTCTCCCACTTTTGAAAGAGTTTTTATCAATTTTTCCATCAAATCCAAGGCAAACTATTCCTTTATTCTGTTCTTCATGCTTCTTTCTTTCTATGCTTCTCCACAAGGTTCTTTGACGACGTAGTTTAGTTTACTGGGATCAATCGTAGTATTTTCAGATAATAGATTAAGATCTTTTAAGACAGCATTAGCAATTAAACAAGCATCACGGTTGCTTACTTTGCATCGATCAACTGCCTCGCATAATTCTGGATATTGGTGTCGATTTTGAGAAGTGCTAGCTTCTGTATCTAACTCGTACTCGCTCAATTCGAAATCTTCATTTTGATGACCTCTTTCACTTTCGGAGCTGATCTCACTAATATCATAAGGATTCATCTGCATTTCCTGTTTATCTTTAAAGAATTGTCTTTTATGCTTTCTGTTTTCCATTTGTTGTAGTTTTGAAGTTTTCACTTTGTCCAACTTACCTATAATCATTTTTCGTTCAGTATGTTGATCAATCCAGAACTTCCATTCATCATTCGAGATTTTCTCCGCCTTAGCGCATTTACACTCGCTTCTTTTACGAGAACCGGAGGCATAGCACTTGCAGCAACATATGTCAAATAAATTTCTGAAGGAATCATATTTACTTTGATAAGTGCTGAAAGATCTTTTACTCATGGGATACTTTCTAAGTTCTTGTTTCTTCTCAATTATGTAATCTTTTTACCTTAATTACTATGCTTTTGAAGTCGATTGTTGGAATGGAAGCACGGATATATATATATATATATATATATATATATATACACATATATTATTCACTACTTCTGCGATAATTTCAGCGTATTTCTGACTGCTAAATGTTGCAGTAATGAGCTTATGTTCAAAATAAGCTTTGAATACATCCCCACAAGTTGGTAGTTGGTTGCCAGAAAGCTCTGCTGGCGTTCCGAAAACAGAAAGCTTCACTTTTTCTCTTGTTATACCAGAAGAGGCTATTGCAAGCTATGCTATTACTCTGAAACAAAATAAAATAAAATGCTGAATCAGGAAACACATGATAGGTCAAACAAATGATAGGTCACAAATACCCATGTAGGCACACAAATACACATGATAGGTCAAACACATATGGGTCCTACATTTTTTTGATGGACATTGGCATTAATTGAGTTTATTGTTGAGATCCTCATACTTATGAGGCGAAAAATTAATTTAAGGAAACATGCTAAAAAGGATCTTTTGTGGTCTTTGTTCGCAATTTAGTTTTTCATAGTTGCTAGCACCGAAATTAATATTTCTAAAACATATGACTTATTCCTTAATCAGTGACTACTCGAGCATCTTTTCAGGCAAGTTTCATTAAATTAATTTTTTCAACTCACTCTGCAGTGTACAGGTCGTTATGGACCAATAGCACGACTACCCGGATCACCCGACTTACCCCTCTGGATTTTTTTTCTGCAGATCACTTGTGTATTGTGGAAAAACCCGAGATCTGGCAGAATTCCGTCAAAGAAGTTATTGGATCCATTCCACAAGAGAATCTAACTAATGCTCTAATGTAGATTGAATGTCAAATATGGACCTTAGCGACGAATGAAGGTTATGTGGAAATATTCTAAAGTTGGACAGTTTGGAAATATATATATATATACCTTTCAACCTTTTCACGAAGGTCAAGCTCGTCGCCCCTACTCTCGAGTTGGCCTGGTGAAGTAGTGAGTTGGTTTCTTGTACTCTCCACTAGTGATGTAGCGGATGTCATTTTTTTCACATCCGCGGATGCGGATGCGGATGAGGATGTTTGATTTCAACATCCGCGGATGCGGATGTCTACATTTTCGTTATTTTTTAGGATATATTCGAGATTTGTTGTGTTTAACGTATATAATAAGTTATTATATAGAGAGAGCTGTAGCTATAATGTAGTATAATTGATTAATTGTACAATAATTGCTGTACTTTTCCCTGAACATATAAAATAATAGCAAGCATCTAACTAATATAGAAATCAATTAGTGAATTCGTCTGCAAATAAATTCGTTATATTTTGTTGAGTTTCAGCCACAATTAGAAACCATAATTGTGTTACCCGACCTCTTTCCCCAACCTCCACCCTTATAGAAAGAGATCTTTAATTAGCTTGATAACTATTTATATTAAGTTTAAAGTTTTATTAGGCGTATTTATAAATGAGTAATGAAAATAAAGTAAACTAAGATGTTCATCGTTTAATATTCAAACTTAATTATAGGAAGGTTATGTTTAAGGAACATTAATTTTTCTGCCTTTTCTGCTGCCAGTCTGTTTCTCTTTTCATCATATATTAATCCAGCACTGCTAAATAATCTCTCGCTTGGTACGCTTGTTGGAGGACGTGCTAAATGTTTCCTTGCAAGTTTACTCAAGTATGGATAGATATTCTGCGTATTTTTCCACCAACTAATAGGATTGTCACATGCAGCCAGGCGTTTTTCTTGGTGATAGCTCTCGATCATTTTTACTACATCTTTTGACATCGCGTACGTCTCGTCATCGCTGCTTGACTCAAGAAACTGAGAGAGAGATTCTGTGATAGATTTGCTTGTTGAAGGTGTTGGTTCTGTCACTGAAACTGTTATTCTTTTGGTGGGTGGCGAAGCGACAGATTCAAGAGATTGAAGCTCTTCAACTGCTTTGCCAAGTGATGATTTAACTCGTTCTAATGTACTAGGTGAAAATAACTTAGCTTTGTAACGTGGATCTAAGTAGGTTGCAAGAGAGTAACTTCATACAAGAACAGCCTCTCGTCTTGTCGCTTGCATCACTTTTGCGCACAATGAATTAGTTCTATTATTATAGTAGAATTTGATAATTTCCGCTTATTAATGACGTTTTATCTCAACGGTCCACATCCGCACGACATCCGCAGTCCAAAGTGCGGACGCGGATGCGAGAAAATGTGCGGATGTTCCGCGGATGCGGATGTGACCTACATCACTACTCTCCACCTCACATAGCCAGGTACGGCCGGCTCATCGGGGATTGTTCTGAGCCAAGCGTCTAATCTTCTTTTGAATATGTCCACAGCAACACCACTCGTGTTCCTTAGGTCTTTAGGCAGATGATTAAACAGTTTTGGTCCTCTCACAACAAAATTATTTTCTTTCAGGGTTAAGAATGTTCCCTGTCTAGCCTTTAATTTGGGAACACGACACAGTCTTCCTTTTCTACTTTCCTCTGTTGTTTCGGGAGTTACAGGGTTCAGAGTAAGATTAGGGACTAGTTTCTCCATTATTTTCCAAGTGTAAATAATGGTGTATATCTCTCTTCTCCTTTCCAGTGAATATAGGTTTAATTCGCGTAACATTTCGCAGTAATTTAGTTCTTTGCACTCATTGATCTTAGCTGTGAAGCTTCTCTCAATCTCTTCTAGCTATCTAATGTCTTCTTTTTTATATGGGGATGCTAGGACCGAGCAGTATTTCAATTTGGGTATGATCAGTGTTTTCAGTAGAGGAATCATTATATTCCTATCCCTTCGTTTAAAGGTTCTCAGTATCTGCCCAGTTATTCTCTTTGCTCTGTTTACTGTTATCTTATCTTGTGTCACAAATTTCGCATCATCAGTCATTACAACTCCTAAATCTTTTGCTTTAGAATTTCTCTGAATTTCCTGTCCATTTGGGGTATAATATTCCATGGATTTTAGGTCTTCTCTTTTTCCGTACAGTAACAGTTGAAATTTCTCAGTGTTAAACTTCATATTGTTGTCTTCCGTTTACTTGTAGATTCTGTTCATGTCGGTTTGTAGAGATCCTATATCTTCTGGGTTTCTTATTTTCTACTGATCTTTGTGTCATCGGCAAAGACTGTTACTGTGCTGTCTTTGGTAACGTCCTCATCTATGTCAGTTAGCATGATTATGAAGAGTAGTGGAGCTAATACTGTTGTGGTACTGAGCTGAGGATCTCTGATTCTGATGAAGATACTCCTTGTACTGTAATGACTTGCCGCCGCTCACTAAGGAAATTATACATCCATTTCCCTACTTTTCCTGTTATTCCCATATATTTCAGTTTATGTATTATGATTCCATGGTCACACTTGTCGAACGCTTTGGCAAAGACTGTATAGTGAACACCTTTTATTATTTACTTTCTCTTCATTATTTACTACTCTATCGGCTCTTTATTTCATTTATCACTTGCTTTCTCTACTCATTTCAACACTACTTTACAATTATATTCATGGTAGCCACGCCGAGACTATGAAAGTCGTTACAAAACAAAGGGGGGGGGGTCATTAACACTCTTTTAACACTTTTTAACTCTTTTATTTACTTCCGAAAATGGTTTAAGTAATTTAGGGGGATGCGAGTACGGAATTTCTATTATAATAATTTACGTCGGAGAGGGAGAGGGGCACAAAACAATTAATTAAATTTTACGTTACATGACGCCAACCTCACGCTTAACGCGCCGCCTAAAAGACTGACTCCCTTGTGGGTAGCCCGCTCTTTTGGGACTCTGTTCAGGACTGCCAACTCTACCCATTTTAAACAATTTAAATCTAACAAACATACTTTTTCGTAATTTCATAATTATTAGTAAATGATTTACATTAAACATTATCTTAATTAAACAAAAATTAATATTCTTAACTAGGCATTACTACACTCGCATCACCCCCTTGAAAATAAGTTTTTCATTAGTAAAACTTATTAATATCGTTTAACAAATTTAATAAATTTATTCAACAAATTTATATATTTTGCAATTTTTTTTTTTTTTTTTTTTCTTTAACAATTTCAAAGTTGATAGACAAGAAATAATTAGAATGACAAATTCCACATATATTTTGTATCATAAAAACCGAAACCTTTATAATTTTCACATTTGCATAAAATAACATTTCACACTAATAATTAAATTACAACCTGTAACTAATCTATACATGCCAAAAAAAATAACGGAAAATTTTCTTACAGTTGCTACACAAATCTCAAGTTCACAATCTATTCCCGCGATTCCTCATCAACGATCGCTTTACATTTGAAACAGTTCTTTGTATAGTTATACAGTTACTATCAGGGCGACATAGAAAAAATAAGAAAAAGTTTACATAAAATACTGACCAAGAGCGCACATACTACTTCACGAAAAATACAACAAATATGGGCAATAATCGCACCCTTTCACTTATAATTTCATTACATAATAATCAGTACATTAATTTGCTGGACGTTGTTTAGATGACCATCCGCACGCTGACAACGGACTTCTTCAATTTTCAATCGCAGCTCTCCTGCTCACTTCGCTAGAATGCAAGGGATTGCATCAATCAACATGCAACAGGGCAGCACGCTATAATGGTTCCGCTCTCTCTCCAAATGGCGAAAAAAACAAAAAAAACAAGAGAGACGTCCAATTCTAAAAGAATCAGGGGGGGAGATATACTGAAAGCGGGACCACGCGCTGGAATTGGACGGAATTTGCAATTCTAGAAGTCGATGAAGAAACTCGCCTTGTCTCATCTCCACTTTTGTCGGTGAAACGCTGCTCTTCTACGTCCAGCTGAAAGAGACATTCTGGCAACAATCAAACGATCACTCCGCCGTAGGCCGTTTCCCAACGAACCTACTGTATGTCTGTATGGACAGTACAGTCGTAAACACCCGTTCAAGCTCACGTGGCTTGTCTACCGCGTGCTACGACACATATTTAGCGAAGCTTTCGAGCAGCGTGACCAGCTACTGCCCGAAAAATACCAGTAGACCATCTTCGATCGAAACTTTCGTGTGCCAAGACCCTGCACACGTAAATTTCTCTTCTCTTCCGAAACTGTCCTGCGCCAAGTCCCTGCGCATTCGGTTCCTCTCTTCTATCTCTTCTCTTCCGAAACCATCCTGCGCCAAGTCCCTGCGCAGTTGGTTTCTCTTCTCTCTCATCACTGGTGATCGATCACCTATCCGTTCGACTAAACTCACTGGATGGAACTCGGATTCAACTTGGTTGCCTCCAAACCGAGCCTTTGAAATTTTGAAAAAAAAGTTTACTCGAAACGTGTTTCTCTACTGCTTATCATTTCATATTTAATTTATCGAATTTTCTCGACAGTTCACTTCGAAATACTAACTACACATTTGCTCTGGCCAAATTCACGGAAAAAAAAAAAGGACAAATATCAGAATTTCGCAAAAATTTAATCAAATCAAGCTACCAATAAGGTCACTTATGGCAGTTACAGCGAAGATAAAAAAAAGTCATAAAACGTACGAAACAAAATTGTACAGTATAAATATAAAAGTGCCCATACATAGTAACTGTTAGTATAATTTAAGAACTATTATTGTTCAAACTACCGTCAGAAATCACATCAATACTTTTAAATACAAAAGACAAAAATGAACCCCAGAAACTTCATGTCATCCATTTTCTGACAATCATGAACCCTCTTGCCCTTTGAGGAGGAGCACACAAAGACGCCACAAAAACGTTACTGGCTATCTAGAAGGCTCCATTTCCGAGTGTACACTTGAGCCAATGTTTCAAATGCATTAGTTAACCCCCGACTGAAGGTCTCAACAATAATAATTTTCCAACAGTTATTAAAAAGTAAAAACAATTAAATATTACTACCAAAAATTATTTTAATACAGTAATTCCAACTTGAAACTCTAAATTTCATATGAATTGAACTCGCAATTCGCAAATTACATCTGAGAGACAACTCTCTCCTTCAACAGAAACCCCAGTATGGTTTGCAAATCACAAAAATCCCAGTAATTTATCGTTTCCAAGTGAAACTACAAATTTGCATAGTTATACTAAATAAGAATAGATAATATGCACTCAAAAATACACGCAACCTACTGTAAACAAACAAAACATTGCTAATTGAGAGCGGTCGCTTTGTTTGTAAGCGAACCTCTATACAAATATCCCTACGTAACCGAATGAAACTGCATTATATCCTGACATTTTGTAATTTTTCTATGCAAACGCTCGAACTAAAAAAAAAGGACATTTTTCATTTCTAATACCCAAATTAAAATATCAAATCAAAACATCCTTTTTAGAATACAATCTAAATCCAAATAAAAATTTTACCATTGTCATTGAACTGGAAGAAAGAAAAATAAAAATCGGCCTACCTATAAAAATAAAATTGAATGCATTTATAAAACGTAAAGAAACTATATGAAAAATTTCTACACCAATTTCTGTAATTCAAAAATAATTATAATAATATCCAGCTTTCGTAAAATGTGTACCGTAACTCACATTGGCCGCCGAAATAAAAATAAAATTTACTGCGCACTTTTAGACCTATAATTAATAAATTCAATGTTACGCGTGGAAAGCACAATTTAGAATTTAATGCATAACATTTGTGCTTATTAAAGAAAAATCCTATGATTATTTATGTTAAACCAATTAAAATTTTGTTAAATAACTAAAATTTACTACTCAATAGACATATACCGTAGTAACGGTTAATCTCCGAACAATATTTAACGATAGGCCTACAAGAAATCTTTCTTTAGTACAATACAATAGCCATTTTACAAAATATGTCGGAATTGTCGTGAAATTGAACGAAAGGAACGGAAAAAAAATAGATAATCAGCCTACCTACCAAATTTTGACTATATAAATATATATAATTATATATATAACTAATATATGTATAAGTTAATATGTAAGTGTATAATTAAGTATATAAAAAAAATAAAAAAATTTATAGAAAATTTCACAATTTCTCTATTTCAGTTAAACTCATTTAGCTTATTTTAAAGTCTAACACCATCCTATAATCTGACAAATTAATATGTTTAAGATTATTTTTCGACTGTCCCTTAAAATGTAACTTAATCCTATATAGCGCGAAGCGAAGCAAAGCAAAAAGCCCGTAAATCTATATAAACAATAAAATAATCCTATATTATATACAAGCAATCGAAATATAATCAAAAAATCATGAACCCAGAAAATTTTACATGTTCATGAAATGTTTTACAATACTATATATGTATATATACCTAGAAATGCGGTACAAATTTTCGCTGAAACATTTTGAAAGGACCATATAAAATGTGTATCATACTGTATTTAAACTAACATACTTGACTTACGTACAAATCCAGTAAAATTTATTTATTAATCATTATTCTTAAAAGGTAAGCTGAAACAGGCATAACAGTGGAAGAGACGAAAAAAAGAAAAATTGAGTCCTCAGGCAGCACGATAAATTTTCAAAACTATGTCCTCTCCGACCTAATGAACGAAATTTAACGTAATAATGACTCGCAATATTGAGTCGGACAAGTTTCTCTACCGACCCTGTAACGATCTCAAACAACAAATTTTGACGCGCAAAAATTTTTGAAGCGACGTGACTCAGAATAATTTGGAAAACAATGGGCGCCATTTTGAAATTACATTGAATTTTTGTTTAATTTGATAATTACTCTAAAACGGGTAGCGAAACAGAATATCTACTAATTTTCTTTATACGGAAAACGTGAAAACGATCGTGATTAGTCGAAAGAACACACGCACAAATTTTGAATTCCTATTTATCAGAAACGAAAAAAAATAATGCATACCTAACGGAATGCATGGGTTCGTATTATTAAATTGATAACAATTTAATAAGGTTAACTGCCACCAAATATAGTGAACACCTTTTATTATTTACTTTCTCTTCATTATTTACTACTCTATCGGCTCTTTATTTCATTTATCACTTGCTTTCTCTACTCATTTCAACACTACTTTACAATTATATTCATGGTAGCCACGCCGAGACTATGAAAGTCGTTACAAAACAAAGGGGGGGGGGTTCATTAACACTCTTTTAACACTTTTTAACTCTTTTATTTACTTCCGAAAATGGTTTAAGTAATTTAGGGGGATGCGAGTACGGAATTTCTATTATAATAATTTACGTCGGAGAGGGAGAGGGGCACAAAACAATTAATTAAATTTTACGTTACATGACGCCAACCTCACGCTTAACGGCCGCCTAAAAGACTGACTCCCTTGTGGGTAGCCCGCTCTTTTGGGCCTCTGTTCAGGACTGCCAACTCTACCCATTTTAAACAATTTAAATCTAACAAACATACTTTTTCGTAATTTCATAATTATTAGTAAATGATTTACATTAAACATTATCTTAATTAAACAAAAATTAATATTCTTAACTAGGCATTACTACACTGTGTCTATTACATCATAGTTTTCATTACTTTCCAGTGCATCAATAATGTTGTTATAGTGTTCCATTAGTTGTGATAGGCATGATCTGCCTAACCGAAACCCATGTTGGTTATCATTTAATTTTTTCCGAGTTTTCAAAAGTGACATATTTTCTAACTATTTTTTCAAATATTTTAGTGAGATGAGATGTAAGCGACACTGGCCTGTAGTTTTTGGCCTCGGATCGATCTCCTTTATATATTGGGTCTATGTTCACGCTCTTCAGGATGCCCGGTATTTTTCCAATATCCAATATACTGTAGGGGCTCAGCGATTGCATTCTTGCAGTTTTTTATCAGTGTGGCATTTCATTTGTCCGGTCCTGCCGCTGAGTGTGTTTTTAGTTTCCCTATAGCTTGTGTAATATCATCTGTCGTAAAGTCGAATTCTGTTATAAGTCTGTTATATTTGTTATATTTTCCCTTTGTAGTTCTTCAAAGAAGGTGTTTTTATCGCATATCCGTTTGTCAGTTTTTGGAATACTGAAAGATGATTAGTACTGAGCTCTTAATATTTCAGGTACTTTTGTTAGATTATCAGATAAAGCACTGTCTTCGTTTTTCAAAGATCCGATAGTCGCATGGTTTTTCGACATCCTTTTTGCAAGATTATAGAAGTACTCTGAATTAACCTTTATCGCTTCTATATCGTCGTCATCTTCTTTTTCTGTCTGCTTCTCAATTAGTTCCTGTATGACGCAATCAATACTCTGCAGTTTATCATTTAATATTTTTTTGATGTTATCTTTACAGTTACTTAATTTTGCAGTCACTCTTTTTCTAATTCGGAACAATGACCTCTTTTGTCTCTCGAACCAGCTTCTCTTTCCTCTTTGTTGAATTTTTGGGGCATGTCTTTCCACAATTTCCAGCGTCTTCTCCTCTAAGGTCACTAGCAATCAGTCACAACTCGTAATTCTCCCACATACGAGCGGAATCAAATGCCCTGAGGGGGCACCTTCTCATGCCGTACATATATACATTTTAACTGCAAACAACACACAGTATAATTAATGTAAAGAACGACGCTTTACATTAATTATACTGTGTGTTGTTTGCAGTTAAAATGTATATATGTACGGCATGAGAAGGTGCCCCCTCAGGGCATTCGATTTCGTTCGTATGTGGGAGAAATACGAGTTGTGACTGATTGGGGACCTTGGTGCAGTGGTTAGCATATCTGACCGGCAATTGGATGATCCCCGGTTCGATTCCTGGGAAGTGCCTCATTTTTCATTTGCTCGTTCTCTCCCCCCATCCTGTGTGGACGCTATTCTACACAAGCGTCGTTCTTTACATTATATATATATATATATATAAAGATTGGAGGTCATAAACAGGAGAAAAGATAAATTGAAGAAGATTGTTCCAGAGTTGACCAGTTGAGTAGATGCCAGTAGTATCCCCGCTTTTGGGGAGACAGACATGGATCAATTTGAAAATTTCCCCCTACGAAATTTTTAAATTGATCCATTTCTATCTCCCTAAAAGCGGGGATACTACTGGCATCTACTCAACCAGTCAACTCTGGAACAATCTTTTTCAATTCATCTTTTCTCCTGTTTATGACCGTCAATCGTTATATATATATATATATATATATATATATATATACATATATATATATATATAATATATATATATATATATATACATATACATTCAACTGCAAAGAACACGCAGTATAAATAACGTAAAGAACGACGCTTGTATAGGAGATATCCCGCGCAAGACGAGAGAGAGAGAACGAAACAAATGAAAAAATGAGGTAACCACCCGGGAATCGAACCCGGGATCTTCCGATTGCCGGTCAGATGCGATACCATTACACCATGGGCCTCACTCTTCCAAATGCCGTAATTCTTCTACATACTCGCAGAAACCAATGCCCCAAGGGGGCACCTCCCGCATGCCGTAACATTATATACATTCAACTGCGTGTTCTTTGCAGTTGAATGTATATAATGTTACGGCATGCGGGAGGTGCCCCCTTGGGGGATTGGTTTCTGCGAGTATGTAGAAGAATTACGGCATTTGGAAGAGTGAGGCCCATGGTGTAATGGTATCGCATCTGACCGGCAATCGGAAGATCCCGGGTTCGATTCCCGGGTGGTTACCTCATTTTTTCATTTGTTTCGTTCTCTCTCACTCGTCTTGCGCGGAATATCTCCTATACAAGCGTCGTTCTTTACGTTATATATATATATATATATAAATAATATATATATATATATATATAAATAATATATATATAATAATAATATATATATTATATATATATATATATACACAGTATATATATATATATATATATATATATATATATATATATAAAGGGTGGCGCAAAAGTCGCGTATCATAGGAATTTTCACTGCTGATTATAACACATTACTTTTTTCTTTTAGGTAAAGGATGACTACGAAATTAACAGTAGACGAGAGAGTGAGCTTGGTTTTAATGTATGGAATATCAGGTACTACAAATCGATGAATCGGTACAGAATTTAAATTCTGCACCAATTCATCGATTTGTTGTACCTGTTATCCATACATTCAAACCAAACTCACCCTCTCGTCTATTATTAATTTCGCAGCCATCCTCTACCTAAAAGAATAAAATAATATTATAATCAACACTGAAAATTCCTATGATGCGCGACTTTTGCGCCACCCTGTATATATATATATATATATATATATACACTGTACTATATATATATATATATATATATATATATAAATTTCAGAACATTAAACTTATATAACATAGAAAAACTAGTATGATGATTATGATAATTTATGAGCAAAGTTTGCACTTTTGCGGGTATTCGCCCTTGGCCTCTCCTTTCATTTTAAGGATTTAGGATAAGGTCATGAGACGAAATTTTTATAAACTTTTCAATGAGATCTCTTTCCTAAATAAAGTTATTGGTACTCCTGCAATGTACGAGGGTGGGCTGAAAAGTAATGCCTCCACTTGAATAATTGTGGATTGTGTAGAGGTAGCCAGATAAAACCGGTTTTGTGTTGTAACTTGATATCCCCACCCCATTCCAGATTGTGTAGAAATAACCAGATAAAACCGGTTTTGTGTTATGCCCTTATATAGCCTCCACTCATTCCACACGTTGGTTTAGTATCAATTACAATGGAAAGGAGTAAAGACGTTCGTTTCAAGCAACGTGCCGTAATTGAATTTTTGACCCCGGAAAGTGTTGCTCCCATAGACATTCATCGGTGAATGCAAGCTGTGTACGGCAAACAGTGTGTTGATATGAGTACCGTTCGACGTTGGGCGAGGCAATGTGAAGAAGGAGAAGGAGGGCAAGAAGATTTGCCAGACAAACCGCGAAGTGGAAGGCCTGTAACGGCAACCGACGAGTCTCATCGGAACTACGTTGACGAACTGATTCGTGGAAATCGTCACATTGAACAAAATAAAATTGCTGCAATGCTCGATATCTCCAAAGAGCGAGTGGGAGACATTATCAGTATTCTCGGTTACCGAAAGGTCTGCGCTAAATGGGTGCCTCGCATGTTCACTGCCAAGATGAAAACTGAGAGACTACGCATTTGCCATGAAAATTTGCAGCGCTTCGAAAATGAAGATGAATTTTTGCATGGAATATCGGCAAAAAATTCACCGCAACCAAAAAAATTCAAAGTTCAAAACTCTGTTTCTTAGGATATCAATGGTGTTGTTCTCGAAGACTTTACGGAAAGAGGTACAGCAATCAACTCCGCACGTTATATTGAAAATCTGAAGAAGCTGAAAAAAACGGATGAGGAGGGTTCGTACCCACAAAAACGCAGTCATTGTTCACCATGAAAACGCACGGCCTCACACCAGTGTTCAAACTCGAGAAGCAATTGAGGATCTGCAATTCACCGTCTTGCCACATCCACCATATAGCCCCGATTTAGCACCATGCCATTTTCACCTCTTTCCTAAACGTAAAGAACATCGTCATGGAAATCGTTACGAGTCTGACGAAGAAGTTAAGGCCGCTGTGAAATTTTGGTTTCGTTGTCAAAACTCCGAGTTTTACCGGGATGGATTTCAAAAACTCATTTATCGTTGGCGTAAATGTATCGAGGTAGAGGATGATTTTTATAGGAAAGTAAATGTATCGTTTTGAAGACTAACCTCTAAGGTACATATCTGCTTTTGTTTCGATAAAATCCTTCAACCCGTTTAAAATTTATTTGAGTGGAGTGGAGGCATTAATTTTCAGCCCACTTTCATATATAAATACTGTAAGTTCGTTTTTAGTATTTTCATTAATTAATTTTACTATCAGATTTATATTATTTGAATTGTCATCCATTGTACGAATTCTTAATATTTACTAAAAGTGTTCGTGGATAGAATTCTGTCAGTAATTTTACTTTATAATAAATTATGCAGGGGCGTGTCCAAGGGGGGACGCAGGGGGCGCGCGCCCTCCCTATAAATTCCATAAAACTAATTTGACAACTGAATTGTCAATTCAATACTTATTAAAGTAAGTTTTTAATTGTTCTTCAAATGTTTAAAAAAAGGAGTTTGTCAGAAAATGGGTGTGAATCTCATCCTTCAGGTACTTAGTTATACGCTCCAGATGTCACCCGAACACGTTTCTGACTACTGTATTTGCAAAATTTTCTCCCGTTACACCGTTGGGTTGACCCCTCCACCCTCTTTCCTTAATTTCTGTACACACCTCTGTTATGCCCGTGTAAAATTCCTACCATTTACATATAGGTGCTCTATTGTGAATTTTACAGATTCGTGTACGTTGTGCGCTCAGTGGCGTTTAGTACAGTTTGCGAGTATGTATTTTAGTGCAATAAAATTTTGAGTGTATTAATTATCGACTTAACTTCTAATATGGAAATTTGAAATGCATTCTCTAAAATCTAAAGTAAAAATATAAGTTTCGACTTAATTGTTATTGCGAGTGTTCCTGTAACTGCTTCAAGGATCTATTAAACTATTTACCCCCACCCCCAGCTTCAGAGAGGGGGGACATAGTATAAAAGGTCAATATTAGGGGGGAGATAATTTAACAGGTTTTACTTATCGATGAAAAGATCAACATTTTGGTGGTGACTGTTGAAAAGAGTTTCTCTTATGTAGAATTTAAATCTGAATCTATTTTCTTCTATGGTATTTCTTGTGCAAACTGATATTAACTGATATTATATAAGCAATTTTTGGATCGATTAAAATCGATTGAAATAGTATGGTAGTAAACTAGTAATTATTCGTTTTACCCATGCGGGTCGATTATGATATGAGAATAGGTTTTTCTGGTGTATTTTGGTGTGTTTTATTCATATCTGACTTTCATTTCTTGTGCAAATGAATTATTGAATGCCCGGTTAGGTCAACTAGATCACCTGAAGATCCGTCACCCCAGCCTTTTTTAGTTGTTTTATAAGGCTAACTAACGAAAATCTTACGACTTAACCTAACCAATCGTTAGGTCATCTGTACGTCCTTGACGATTGGTTTGGATGGGTCGTTATATTTTTGTTAGTTAGCCTTATAAAGCTAACTAAAAAAGGCTGGGGTGACGGATCTTCAGGTGATCCAATCAACTGTACGACGTACGCCCTTGATTGGTTAAGTTGTGATATTTTCGCTAGTTTTAATGAAAATATCACGACTTAGCCTAACTAACGAAAGGGCGTACAGTTGACCTAACCGGGCACTCAGTATTTCATTTGCACAAGAAATGAAGGTCAGATTTGAATAAAACACACCAAAATACACCAGAAAAACCCATTCCCATCAATCATACATTCCGATGAATGGAAGGCTTATCGTGGCATTCAAGGGTTAGGATTCCAGCACCGGACTGTAAATCACCGAGTTAATTTTGTTGAGCCAAACGGTGTACAAACGCAGCATATACAGGGTGTCCCGAAAGTCTTGTTACACCTATGTATAATCTCGGAATATTAAATGATGTTTGGTTCCAACAGGATGGAGCACCTCCCCACTATTCCTTGAGGGTTCGTGAATATTTAAATGAGGTGTTTCCTGATCGATGGATTGGGAGAGGGTCTGCGTTAAAATGGCTTCCGAGAAGCCCAGATCTCTCGAGTTGTGACAATGCATTATGGGGATTTATAAAGGAAAGGGGTATTCAAAAACGTTATGATTCCAATGACAGACTGAAGGAAGCCGTAAAGGATGCTTTTAAACTTGAAACACCTAAAATGCTGAGGAGCATAGCACACCGAACCTGGCGTAAAATCATTCTGTGCAGTGAGAACGATGGTTTGCATAGAGATCCATTGGATACATGATAAACTTGTGTATAACTATGTATAAACTACAATGTTGTATAATTCTGTATAAAATAAAATGTCTCACAGTGTTTTCTACTATATACTTTCATTACCATAGTTACAGAACACTGGAGTAACATTTACATAGGAGTAACAAGACATTCAGGGCACCCTGTAGAATCTTACTGGCACAAGCATAAACGACGCATTAAAGAAATGATGGGCTGCAAGCGCGATTTCTTACACCGGTATCTGCAAGAATTTATGTTGCGTGATAGATTTAATCGAAATGCTTTTAATAACTTATGTGAGCATATTAAAATATTTTATTCTACATAAATAATGGTTCTCTATTTATTATATGTTTGCAATAAATAATAAATTTGTTGTTATTGTTTTCTTATCTTATTTTGGTTAATTTGCAGAGTTTAAACTTTGGGGGGGATATAGTTGAAAAGATCACATTGGGGTGGTGATTGTATGTTGGGGGGAGGAAATAGTTTAAAAAATCCTGTTTCAGAAACAGTTATTGGTTGTTAAAACAACTTAAACAACAATTAACCGTAATGTGTTGTCATTTCAGCTGTTACTGTACACGCCCAAAATACAGGCACTGTTTTAAGAACAGTCATTTCCTTTTATAATAAGAGTGATCCTCTCAACATGAAAATTAGCAATAATAATTTAGAGAATTAACAGTTACTATAAATATAAGGGTTACAGTCATTCTTTAAGACACATATTTCTACTGTTGAAATGACAGTTGCACCTCTGATTTCAAAATTGACATTGTTAGCTGTTACCTACAAACTTAGTTTATAGTCACTTTTTGAACAAATCTTTGATAGTATTAAAATAGCGAACGATTGCATCATGAAATTTTAAACTCGTTTTTAAGGATATCCAATATAAAACTTTTAAAATAGAAGAGATTGTGGATCACTTTAAAATATTGCTTCCCAAAGCGTTCGGGAAGCAATATGTTAAAGTGATCCCTCCTGCGAAGCAATATGTTAAAGTGATCCGAGATTGTTAAAATGTTAAAAGAAAATGTTAATATTAAAACAACATCAAAATCCAATTCAGATAAATTGTGGTGCAACTCCTTTTTCGATTGCACTTACTGCGCGCGCGTTCATTTATTTCATGATGACTGCCTGTCCACTCGGATGGTCTTTCAATTTTATACGGGTAGTTTCTCTTGGCTTATTTCGAATTTCAGTGTTAATTTACCCTCAGCTTACAAGAGAGGCCTATTGCAAGGTAGCATAAAACAACACTCTCCTTCATATAAAGTTTATTTTATTTCACTCAAAATAGGACATAAATTGGAAAGAAATATACGGAGGTGCGATTACAAATTTTGTTTCAAGAAAATCAAATTCTCAATTTAAAGAAAATGGTTGCAATTATTTAAGTATCAAAAAACATTTATACAGAGGGGTTTTTGATTTGCGTGTAACTCTAGAAATAGCACTAAATTCAAATTCCGAAATCTATGACTTCGTGTACAGAAGTAGTTTACGGACAAAAAAATTTCAGAAATTTAATCACAAAAGTCCTGCGTAAATTCCGCAGGTTTTTCCCGAAAAAAGTCCGTCAATTAGACCAAATAAATGTTCACAAAGGTCATGCACTGACTTCACGGGTTTCCTCTGAAAACGAGATCACCACAAGAGACGTACTCTCCCCTGAGGAAACATAATATTTCGCAAACTTACAAGTTTAACATTTAAATATGTGAACAATAATTAAATTTAAAGAAATTTCACAAGGTTCTCTTTCTGATGACTAACATTAAGATCTTACAAACAAGTTCGCGTAAAACAAAGGAAATTCAGATTTTAGAACAACGTGAAACAGTTTTAACTCAACTTAGAAATTTCCATTCATGCCACAAAGTTTAAAGATTTATTTGTTTACAAGCCACTTTAGCGTTTGAGGACGGAACCACAACTTACTTAGAAATCTAAGTTACACCTTAAAATTACACGAACTCCACCTTACAGTATTCTGAATGACCTATCAAACACATTTTCATTACATAAGGTTATCCCTACGAAAGCTTTCATCAATACATAAGGGAAGAAGGAGTTTCCCTTTTTCTTTACTGGGTGTTACAAGAATTGATTGATTGATTGTATATTGACATTCCTTTCAAAGGAAAGCTCCTCCTTTTCCTTAAAAATCAACTTAAAATAAAGTCCTTTCTTCGAAGCCACTTGGTTTCTTAACGTCATGGTCCAGTTTAACAAGTGGATTCGAAGTCTGTTTCCCAAAAGTTTAACCACGAGACAAAGAGAAGACAAACCATCTTACACGAAGGTCAGTTTGTTTTCCCTTCTTACCCAACGAACCGAGAAGCGCCATTCAAGACCCTACCATAAACTTTACCGCAATGGTAACCTGGGTTATACCATTACCGTGAGAAGACAAAACCAAAAAAAAAAAAAAAATCGAACGAATTTTAAAGAATTTGAAACATTTTTATTTTTTAACCCTGTAGCAAGAAACCTATTATATTCTTCAATGACAATAATCTAAACTACTTTGCTTTACAGATTTAAACAACAAAATCTTAAAACTAAAATTTCTGTTCCTATTTTAGTAAGAGATTTCGGCACACAAATTTGCCGTCACAACAAAATATTATTTGCATTTCGGTATAATGTACTTTATCAAGGAGGGGGGGGGGAGTGAAAGATAGGAAAATACTGTTACAAATAACGCATTTGCAGTTAATTTATTATCCATTTTCGCAGTGTGTGACTGTACTGACTGGTGTCCTACAGTTAAAAAGTTTACAGCTTTCCTTACTATAATTCAATTCAATAAGTTAAAAAAAATGAGATCATAGAACTAACCTCTTTATTCCGACACTTAAACAATGATTTGACGTGACTATCGTGTGTTACTGATATTCGGCTCGCTCACTATGTATATACATACGTTCGCTTCTCACGCTTTCGCTTGAACGGAATTAAAAATGTTCGTAATTTAGCCTTTAATTAAGAATTTCTGACGTTAAAAGAGAAATATATTCACAATTTTGTGAACAATTTACCGTAAGTATTTTTTTTGTAAAAAAAGTTATTTAATTTATATTTTAAAAAATGTAGTTTCTTACGCCAGCTATCTTGTCAGATCAGTTACATACCAATTTAGCATGAGTATAAGTTGTGTGTTAAATCCGTCTGTTATAATTTTATTTTCAAAAACTGAGTTTTGGCTAAAACTTCTTCAATATGCGTATCGTTGTTCTTACGTTTAGTTCTTACATTTTATTATAAAAGCTCTATTTTGATAAAAAAAAACGCTAATAATGGTTTGAAGAATAGCCTTATACAGTGCCTATGCTGTTATATAATTGATTACACTGGACAACAAGTATTTTTCATCAGATATAATAATGGGGGTCTAGATAGCTGTTGAGAAGCTGATTCCAAATCTGTTTTCGGTTTTCCTCTATCTAGCACGTCTAGCTTTTGAGATGACCCCGATCATAATATATACTGTATAATAAAAATATATATATAATATAATGCTATATAATATATATAATATGCATAGAACTATATATAATATAATATATAATACTATATATACAATATATAATATGCGTCCTTTATACATGTAGCGGAGTATTTTGTCGTTGCAGCTTAGGTGTAGGTTTTTGCTTTACCGTTTCTGTATCCTCATGTATGGCATTTTGTCGTTTCAACTTAGGCTTTCCGCAGGTTATCTTGTGGTATTTTAGGTGAGAGCAGTTGCTGGCCACAAATTTGCAAACGTTGCACATGTACACCCTTTTATTCTTTGGCGTAACAGTCACCTGTCTAGTTGTGTGCTGTGTTTTGTTTTGTTTTGTGTCGCCCACTTACACATTTTATTTTTTTAGGTGATTTACGTCAACCCACTCATCGATCATCATGCCTCGAAAATGAAAAAAATCACTCCGACTATTTCTGTTACGTGTGCGGCTCGTTCGCAACTAAATCACAACGGCGTACAATCACGATGGATCTTCGGAAAATTTACCGGTTATACTTCGGCTGTCCAGTAGGCGACCAAGATAAGCCGTGGGCGCCACATGTTATCTGTACCGCTTGTTCGAATGGATTACGTGACTGGTTGAACCAAAGGAAAAAGTCGATGCCGTTCGCTATACCCATG
Organism: Bathynomus jamesi; assembly: GCA_023014485.1. Classification (NCBI taxonomy): domain Eukaryota; kingdom Metazoa; phylum Arthropoda; class Malacostraca; order Isopoda; family Cirolanidae; genus Bathynomus; species Bathynomus jamesi. The sequence continues at coordinate 444,605 of JAJOZX010002380.1, forward strand.
ATATGGAGGGAGCCGAGAGACTATCATGGCGATTGTTACTTTTGCAATGTTAACATAACTGGATTCTCCGCGAAGAACAAGCATAACATCGTTTATCCGAACGTAGACTTCGCGATCAGACCGATCCCTCACGATGACACGATGCCGATTCCGGTACCTCCATAGCAAGGACTCTATTCTTTAGAAGACGAAAGGGAATCCAACGAAGGTGCGATTGGCGGAGATGTGGGAGCTTCGGCTGATCTTGACTACACACCTGATGAAGAGCAATCGGAGCGGAAGAGGCTTACCCAAAACGAGTTGAATGCCCTCCTTAGAGACCTAGCCCCCTCCAAAGAGAAATCAGAATTCTCTCTCGAGAATCAAGCAGAAACATTTACTTGAGAAGAACGTCCGAGTGTGTCACTATCGAAAATGAAACCATGACTTGGCGACATTCTTTACAATAGACGGTCCGCCCTGCTATTGTCATGATATCAATGGACTTTTCGAGAACTTGTCACAGGTACACACACCATCTGAGTGGTGCCTCTTCATTGATTCCTCACAGCGAAGCTTGAAAGGGGTTCTCCTGCATAACGGGTACTTAAAGCCGTCCATCCCGGTCGCCCACTCCGTTCATCTAAAGGAGACGTACGATAGCATGAATATACTACTCGAAACAATCCAATACAGCACTCATCAATGGAATATCTGTGGTCATCTCAAAGTCATTGGTATGTTAATGGGCATGCAAGGAGGGTTCACGAAATACTGTTGTTTCCTATGCCTATGGGACAGCCGTGCTACCGCGGATCATTACATCAGACGTGACTGGCATTAAAGAAGCACATACGAGCCAGGAACGGGCAGTGTTCAGTGTGTTCCTTTAGTTGATCCAAGGAAGATTTTCCTGCCACCTCTCCACATTAAGCTCGGCTTAATGAAAAATTTTGTTAAAGCGATGGGTAAGGCGAATTCGAGAGGGTTTCGATACCTTGTTGAGAAATTTGCAAACATTAGTGCCACGAAATTGAATTGAAGAAGGGAATCTTTGTGGGGCCCCAAATCAGGGAGGTTCTGCAGGATGAAGGCTTTGAAGAAAGCCTCAATGCCTTAGAACTAAAAGCATGGTCGGCTTTCAAATGAATTTGTGGAAACTTCTTGGGTAACCACAAGGCTCCCGCATACAAAGATGGAGTTCAGAAACTGCTCGATGCATATCAAGAAATGGGCTGTCGCACGTCCTTGAAAATACATTTTTTACATTCGCATCTAGATTTCTTTCCCAAAAACCTTGGCGCGGTGAGTGACGAACAGGGGAACGCTTCCATCAAGACATCCAGTTAATGCAAAATCTCTACCAAGGTTTCGGGAATGAAGGTATGCTGGCACACTACTGCTGGATGTTGTACCGCGACGATCCGGACAAGGTTTACAAAAGAAAATCGTACGCGCAACGTTTTTAGGTTGGTGTACACTTTTTTTTATGAATAAAGTTGTATTTTTACGATAAATTGTGCTGAAAATAACACCAGTAATATTTCGATAACTAAATGTGCTAGAGGAAAGACGAAAACAGATTTGGAATCAGCATATAAAATTGGTCTAGAAAATGTGTATACATCTTCGATGAGAGAAAAAGTTCGATTTTGTCGACCAGTGTTATCGAATACACTATCCTTCCTTCAACATTCCCCTTCCTACTAAAAAAATACTTCCTTCCTTACCCACTTCTTTACCAACGCCGTTTTGATACATGATAAGATAATGGGAGTGAGAATAAAATACCTTATCTCGTTGGTTGTTTGAAAAAATTAAAATATTTTTATCCTTTAGCGTAGATAAGGATGTTATTGATAATTTCCGTTTAATCAGTAAACAAAGAAGACATGATTTTTATCGCCATTGTCCACTTTTAAATTAGGGTTTCTCATATTGGGAGGTTCTCTTTGTCCCGGGATTCCGGGACAAAATTGGAATTCATCCCGGGATCCCGGGATTTCCCTGGAAGCTTTATTGTGGCTAATTTATGTGTAGTTATCAAAATATATTTAATTATCTAACCTGGGTGATATACTTTATCACAGCTATATATTATTTATATACTTACGTTATATATATACATATATATATACATATATATATATATATATATATATATATATATATTATAATATATATATATATATATAAGAAAATTATTTCACGAAAGTAACACGTGAAAAATATTTGTGATGAATAAAACCACGAAGAAAAGGAAACACAGAGTGGTGCTCAACCGTTTTCGTCTAATGATATCCTCAGGAACACTGACGTAAATAAAGAGTTCAAGACTATATATAGGTTACAAAAAAAATATATATATATAATAAATATAGAAATAAAAATTGTGGGAGGAGCATACAAATTTGTAAGGAAAACTACCAATTTTAGCACTTTGCCCGAGTTCAACACAAGATCAAATTGATTGTTTACAACCAATTTTCTTTTATAGATAATGCCTGAATGATAATATATAGGTCACAAATTTTTTTTAAAAAAATAAATAAATAAATAAATAAAATTAAATTAAAAATTGTAAGAGGAGCATACAAATTTATAAAGGAAAATTACCAAAGTTTTAGCACTCGGCCCTTCTTTTCTAAATCCATTCTGAACGAATTCAAAACAACGGGATCGAGTTGAAAAAGACCTTTCCTCATGTTAAAGTTATTTGTAAGTTGGATAATAGCAGACTCAAGAATATTTCTATTAACAATGTTGCTAGAGTGAAACAAAACTGAAGCATTATTCCAATCAATACAATGGGATAACTCTGACAAATGGACAAAAAGGGCACGGAACGAGTGTCCCGTTCTAACGGAATATTGATGCTGTTTTACACGCGTGTGCAAATCCTTTCCCGTCTGACCTATGTAAAAGGAATCACATTGTTTACAACCAATTTTATAGATAATGCCTGAATTATTGGTAGGGCTATTTTTTACTGATATTTTTCACAATATTGTTATATGAAAATACTACATTAATATCCAAAAGTTTAAGTATATTAGCAATGCCTAAAAAGCCCGGGAAAAATGGAAGTAATAAAATATTCTTTGACAAAACGCGAGTGTTATTTTTTACACTATAGAAGGTTCGTTTTGCCTTGTTAAGACAAGATTCCATAAACGCTGGTGGGTAGCACAGATCACTTCCAATAACGTTGATTTTTTCCAATTCGGCATCGATGTATTCCGGACTGGCGATCCTAAGAGCGCGGAGAAACATTGAAGAAAATATGGCCTTTTTAATGGGGGTGTCATGTTTTTAGGAATTGCTAATGTACTTAAACTTTTGGATACTGATGTAATATTTTCATATAACAATATTGTGAAAAATATCATAGTAAAAAATAGCCCTACCAATAATTCAGGCATTATCTATAAAATTGGTTGTAAACAATGTGATTCCTTTTACGTTGGTCAGACGGGAAAGGATTTGCACACGCGTGTAAAACAGCATCAATATTCCGTTAGAACGGGACAGTCGTCCAGTGCCCTTTTTGTCCGTTTGTCAGAGTTATCCCATTGTATTGATTGGAATAATGCTTCAGTTTTGTTTCACTCTAGCAACATTGTTAATAGAAATATTCTTGAGTCTGCTATTATCCAACTTACAAATAACTTTAACATGAGGAAAGGTCTTTTTCAACTCGATCCCGTTGTTTTGAATTCGTTCAGAATGGATTTAGACAAGAAGGGCAGAGTTCTAAAACTTTGGTAATTTTCCCTTATAAATTTGAATGCTCCTCTTACAATTTTTATTTTTATTTTATTTATTTATTTTTTTTTTTTGTGACCTATATATTATCATTCAGGCATTATCTATAAAAAAAATTGGTTGTAAACAATCCATTTGATCTTGTGTTGAATTCGGGCAAAGTGCTAAAATTGTAGTTTTCCTTACAAATTTGTATGCTCCTCCCACAATTTTTATTTCTATATTTATTATATATATACACATATATATATATTTTTTGTAACCTCTATATAGTCTTGAACTTTTTATTTACTTCAGTGTTCCTGAGGATGTCATTAGACGAAAGCGCTTGAGCACCACTCTGTGTTTCCTTTCGTTCGTGGTTTTATTCATATATATATATATACAGTATATATATATATATATATATATATATATATATATATATATATATATTTCTCTTCCTCGTGTGGAGTACACTCCTCTATACTTAGTCGTTTATATACATTAATATACTGCGTGGTCATTGCAGTTTAATGTACATATTCACGATTTGCGAGGGTGCCCTCTCAAGGCATTGGTTTCTGCCCTATGTAGGAGAATTGCGACTTCTGACTGATCGAGGCCCGTGGTGTAGTGGTAGCATATCTGACCGGCAATCGGAAGATCCTGGGTTCGATTCCCGGGCGGTCACCTCATTTTTCATTTGTTCGTTATTTCTCTTCCTCGTGTGCAGAACACTCCTCTATACTTACGTCGTTTCTATACATATATATATATATATATATATATATATACACACACACACACATATATTACGTGTATATATATATATATATTACGTACATAAATATATATTATATGTTTACGTACATGTTTTACCAGTTGTATTGGACAATGAAACACTTCCAGCATTTTTCTGTAGCTTTATTGCAGATTGAAAAGTAGAAAGTGAAATAAAATATTTATTGGAGGTTGAAAATTAGAAACTGAAATGAAAAATTCTACTTAGCATTCTTGAGGTGACTTTTTAGGAAGCAACGGCAGTCGATGCTGCGGTCATTTAATCTCGTTCTCATTTTGGTAACGAACAATCCCGCAGCCGAAAAAGTACGCTTAGATTCAGTCGATGTGGGCGAACTGATTTTAAAGCGTTGAATAGCGGATTAATGTTTGATGTTCGTTCACCAGTGCCTTTAAGCACCTCGAACTCTTTTCCAAGATGCTTGCTTTGGGTGCATGGCTATTGCATTTCCTGCTTTGCAGTGTTTGTATCGCTGCATCAAGTTTTTCTGCCAGTCATTGTTTGAGGCTATTATTGCATTTCATCTTCTGATTGAGACGCACTTCTAGATCTAGATGAGCTACTAATTAACATTGTGTGGCTGTGCCGTCACTGGAATTGACTGTCTGCTGAAGTGAGAGTGGGGGACTCGGTATTGAGGAGGGGGTAAGGGGGTGATGCCGTGCCTCATTACAGTGACCTTACTCATTATAGTGACAATACCAGACTTTACAAGTTACAACTTACAACAAGCCGAATCGGCTTGTTGTGACTTATTGTTGTAACTATAATTTTCAGTTGTACAGTGTTCACTTGAAACTGTGGGAGCTGGGCACTAAAATAACTTGACAGTTTTTATATACTAAATACATAAAAATTTATTACACCAGTACACATTTGAAAACTTGTCGATCGATTTTTACAAACTAGTTGGTGATTCTATATAATTTGAGTGCGCTGATCTCAAAAATATAGTTAGTTTTTCCCTATCACGTATGGTTTTCTTACTACAGGGTGTGTCATAAATCCCCCATTTATCCCCAAATGTGAACCATCTTATCGAGACCAACATTGGATTGCACATGCTAAACCATAAATTTTGTTGTTATAGACTACAGTAATGCTTACATAATAAAGTAGGGTAAATATATATATAACAACCAGTCCCGTTCCCAGCAAAACTCTCTCCCCTCCCATCAATGGGTGGTTAACATTTGGGGACAGATGAGGTATTACAACACCCCTTGTAGCACGAAATCTTTAGGTGATAGAGTAAAACCTAATTAAAGCAGAATTAAATAGCTCCTAGCTCTTGGACAAGCATATTGCTTGTTTATGAAAGAATAAAAAAATAAAGAAACAAAATATATTTACCTTCTTTACTTGCAAACATTTCAGGATGTCGGATGCCAATAAATTGTTCTCCTGCAATCTAGTCCCCAAAAGTTCTGCAGAGTCCTTAGGCAGATTCAAATCCCTGACTAAGTCATTTAGTTCGGCTTGGGTTAATGGTTTAGAATCTCGGTCAGCTGTTGGCTGTTCATAAACATCATCATTGTCTGGATTTGGAGCTGAATCAGAATCTGAATTGTATTGATCCAGACTCTCGGGTGGTGGGCGGGGAATAGGAACTTCTGGACCATGGGGTACCGGCCTTATTGCAGATGGAAGACTTGGGTATTGAAGGCTCTCTTTATTCTTAGCATTATAACCTTTAACATTGCAAGAACAGAAGTAGCAGTCGTCGGTATGGTTTCTAGGCTCGCGCCATACCATAGGGATCCCAAATGGCAAACTTTTCTTTTTAACTTTGCTCCAATTCCTTAGTGCCGCAACACACGTAAGACAAACTTTGTGTGGAGCCCAACTTTTGTCTTGATCTAATTTAATTCCAAAATAAGCATGATAAGCTCTCTTAATGAGGGTCGTTACATTTGTCTTTTGTTTTACAACAACATACCGACCACAAATATAACAAAATATGTCTGGACTATGGGTACATCCTCTAGAAGCCATTATTAAAATTTTAAAGACCTAATGTTAGAATTATCTATCTGAAAAATATGAAAAAACGAAATTAATTAAAGATAAAAAAGGTAAAAAATTACAAAACGCCCCAAAATTGTTTTGCTAATAACTTTAAAACTGTGGGTGATAGAAAAACACTGGTAGCATTTTTGAATTCAGCGCAGCGAACTGCTTCAGAATCACAACTCAAAATAAAGAAATCGATTTTCATGCAGACCGGTGAATTATTTATGTAAACATGCAATTTATGACATTCTCCTATATTTTATTTTAATTTCAGTAAACAACGAGATGAATCTTCTTCAAGAAATTAAGATCCAACTTTACAAAATTATTTCGGATCCTTGGTGGCTTACAACAGAGAGCATTTAAATATATATATAAATATATTTTACCTCAAAACAATTTATATTATAGGATTTTCAAAAAAGCACCCATATATGTGAGAAGAGGTGAGATAGGATTACCTATTCATCTCTATGTTGAAGATAAAATATTTTGGAGCAAAATATTGCACTATACTTATAGTAAATGCTTAGAACCATAATATAGAGAAGAAAAAATACTTTTAAATACTTTTAAGATTAATCTCTCTACCCTTTGAAATACTTAAATCGAAGCTCCAAAGCATATACTGTATACAGTAGGTAAATTGAACTTCAAGTAATATCTAATAAATAATTAGTGAGCTTTCTCTAACATTATTACCATCTAAAACCATCAAATATTTGCCAGAGTATGAAAAGGATATCTAGAGAACCCTGTAAAACTTTTAGATTTGCATTACATACTGAAACTAATTCAGATTTTGAAATAATGGTTCGAGAGTAAACTCAAAACTGTACATGACAGGCAAAGGATTCTTCCCTGAAGTACCCAAAATGTCGAGACAAGGACCAGAGGATTATCATATCCAAAGTCAATAACTAGAATTTATTCCTAACGAACTGAAAATGTGAGTAAATAGAAGTTTTAGATTTGATCTTATTCGTCATTAGGAGTATCACCCATTTTGGTACTTTCCTGTTATCCCGGACCCCAGACTTTTTGTCAGATTCGTACGCCTCTTGCCAGATTGCCAAATTTCATTGCCAAATTTTTTTTAAAAGTGAAGTAACTAACCCAACCTAACCTAACCTAACCTAACCAGGGGTTGGGTTAGGTTAAGTTAGGTTAGGTTAGTTACTTAACATTTAAAAAAAAATTTGGCAATCTGGCAAGTGGCGTCCGAATCTGGCAAAAAGTCTGAGGTCCGGGATAACGGGAAAGTACCCCCATTTTTTTTTCTTAGAAGGTGACATTATCTATTGAGATTGCAGTGATGTCTTATTCGCAGTGTGCATGTTTTGGAGTTGTCTAATCTCCTTTGGGCACTTACAGTATTTCTTTTCTCCCCGCAATTTCTTTTTTCCGGGTTAGGTCAACTGTACGCCCTTGACAATTGGTTAGGTTAAATCATGATATTTTCGTTAAAATATTCCACTTATTCCTTTTGTTTTTTTAATTATTATTAAATTATTTTGCAATGACAAATAGTTTTTAATCAAAATTTTGTTTTGTGACGTTATCTCTCTCTCTCTAGAAAAATAAGACACGAAACAGTGCTCAAACGCTTTTGTCTAATGACATCCTCATTTCCTGCTCCTGTTCCTGAGGATGTCATTAGACGAAAGCGCTTGAGCATTATTTCGTGTTTTAATTTTCCTTCGTGGTTATTTTCATCATAAATATTATTCATGCATTACTTTCGTAACACACCATCAAACATTTACTGTTAGATTGGGCAATGTGTTCTCCGAATGCTTTGGTTTCTCATGCGGAGTTAATGTTCTTTACTCTCTCCTCTGTTGTTTTATATATATATATATATATTCATGGATTAATTACTTCGCTTAATGAGGCAAGAGTGGAATGCTGTATAGATAACATAAGGATAAATAACTTCTTGGTCTATGCTGATGCTATGGTGTTGATAGGTCCTTTGGTTAAAATCTTATAAAACTTTGCAGATCATATTCACAAACATTAATTTTAGTTTTACTAAAACTAAGGGTATGAAATTCCATCCTAAAAGCTCAAACCAAACAACTAAGATTATTTTCAAAATGGGAGACAAACCAATAGAACAGGTACAAGAATTTAAGTATCTGGGTCAAATTATCAACAGCTACTTGAGTGATGACTCAGATATAAAGCAAACATGATTATAAGGAACTTCAAATTCTGTACAAGCGAAGCTGAAGACACTCTTTTTCGTACTTTCTTCACTAATACAAGTAGTACTCATGGGTGCTTTGGATTAGTTATAAAAAATGGTTTCTGCAGAACCCTCAATTTGCTTTATAGCAGATCCTATAGACTGCTGCATAAATTACCTCCAAGATGCTCAGCCTCCCAAATGTTTGCTAAATGCAATGTTTTGAGCCCCCGCCCCCAAAGATAAAAATATGTGCTCAATACAGTCTAATGCGAAAAATTAAAAACACAGAAATAACCAAGCTATTCTTCACTCCTACTTTATGTCTTCAAGGCTGTGGACTTCTTGGTATGAAAGTGTTTGTCAATAGCTCCACCTAACTTCTGCATTAGCTTTTCCTTTACTTTTTATTTTTATTTTTCTTTGTACGTACTACGTTTGGGATGCTGTTATTACTAATTTTATTATTTCTCGTTTCATTACGTGTATTATTGTTATTACTTTATCACCTTAGTTACCTTGGTTTTACTTCCGGCAGAATTGTTCATTCTGACGAAGATCAAGCTTGTCACTCCACCTTAGACCAACACTTTAACTCGATCTCACGATCAGCAGTCCAGCGTCTTAACAACTAAGCTACTCAAGGTACCCATTTATCTACTAATCAATTTTTATTGTGTGGAAGAATAAACAGCTGGGTTTTGCTGTGCGCCGCCTGCCGTCACCAGGGTTTCGAACACGGAGCCGATGGATTTGTAGTCAGCGACGCTAACCACGACACCACCGAGGCGCACTACCATAGTCCTTTTTTGTTTTTAAAATTTATTAATTAATTAGTTGAATCGTTGATTACCTTCATGGATATTGAACCTTTTTCTCATGAAATCTGTCTCTTGCCAATAAACATTATCATTGTCATTACCATTATCATTATTATCATATATATATATATATATATATATATATATTCCTTATAAAAAGAGTGAAAAGGGATGTTTTACCTATTTTGAATAGCTATTTTGATGAATTATAAAAAAATGTTCCCTTTAACAGTTCCTTTATGTCAACAGAGAGAGTTGATAAAACACTAAAATTTTATTTCATAAACAGTTTGTATCGATTTCAGAGATATATTTTTTCAACGAGTAAACTGAAATTAATTATTTTTTGTTATTCAGGATGGCAAACTACAATGAATCAGATCAGATATAACTTTTCACGGGGAATCTAATGGTGTGCACAGTAGGTAGGTAGGTAGGTACAGTAGGTAGGTAGACTAGACAGTTTTATTTAGTAAATGGGTAGGTACAGTAGGTAGGTACAGTAGGTAGGTAGGTAGGTAGGTACAGTAGGTAGGTAGGTAGGTAGGTACAGTAGGTAGGTACAGTAGGTAGGTAGACTAGACAGTAGGTAGGTAGGTAGGTACAGTATGTAGGTACAGTAGGTAGGTAGACTAGACAGTTTTATTTAGTAAATGGGTAGGTACAGTAGGTAGGTACAGTAGGTAGGTAAGTAGGTAGGTAGGTACAGTAGGTAGGTACAGTAGGTAGGTAGACTAGACAGTAGGTAGGTAGGTAGGTAGGTACAGTAGGTAGGTACAGTAGGTAGGTAGACTAGACAGTTTTATTTAGTAAATGAGGTAGGTAGGTAGGTAGGTACAGTAGGTAGGTAGGTACAGTAGGTAGGTAGACTAGACAGTAGGTAGGTAGGTAGGTAGGTAGGTACAGTAGGTAGGTACAGTAGGTAGGTAGACTAGACAGTTTTATTTAGTAAATGAGGTAGGTAGGTAGGTAGGTACAGTAGGTAGGTAGGTACAGTAGGTAGGTACAGTAGGTAGGTAGACTAGACAGTAGGTAGGTAGGTAGGTAGGTACAGTAGGTAGGTACAGTAGGTAGGTAGACTAGACAGTTTTATTTAGTAAATGATACATTAAAATCTTGTTTAGTTTTGAATGACGGCATAAAGTCACGGGATTTAAGTACTGCTCTAATGTAACTATCTTTTGAATCCTTTCCATACACTGCCCCAGACGCTTCAGTTACCACCCTAACACAGCGTTCTACACCTTGGGAGTGACATGGTATCCGGACAACAAGGGGCGCTTCAGTGATCTTATCGAGTTGTTCGACAGAGAACTGCTTCGTGAGTGGTGGTTCCATTGTGCACTCCCTCCACTGGTGGAAGTAAATCTTTCAAATTCTGAGCACTTTGTTTGATCTTTGGTGGCCGAAATTCTCTGACTTGCTGTTGAGCAGGTTTGGGAGATCGTCGAATGGTCTCTATATATATATATATATTATATATTATATATTATATTATTATTATTATATTATTATATATATAATATATATATTATATATTATATTATATTATATTATTATATTTATATATATATATTATATATATATATATATATAAAAGAGGATAAAAGAGGAAGTTTGTTTGTTTGTCTGTTTGTCTGTTTGTTTGTTCTCTATTGAAATGAATATGGCTGCACCAAATAGTGTTTAAGGTAGTGAATCAGATATAACTTTTCACGGGGAATCTAATGGTGTGCATAAAAGTTTCAAAATTTTCGAGAACTTTTTAAAATATAAGGTTAAGGAATAAGTTTTTTCATTTTAACACAAAAAAAGCTTAAAATCATTATTTTCGAAAACTTTTTAAAATATAAGGTTAAGGAATAAGTTTTTGCATTTTGACACAAAAAAAGCTTAAAATCATTATTTTCGAGAACTTTTTAAAATATAAGTTTAAGGAATAAGTTTTTGCATTTTGACATTTGAGTGTGACTTTTGCTATGGGTGACAATGGCCCAAAAAAGTTGGAACACCTCGCAGTCTTTATGTTTTGACACCCAATGGAAAAACACGTAACATTGTTTACAATGAAGTGCTACAAAATGTCTGATGTTTTCAAGGAATAAAAACAATTACCAAAACTTTGTGTTTATGTGTTCATTTAGTTTTGTTCATCTTTTTACCTTATTTTGACACACCCTTACATCCCGGGCAACGCCGGGTATCTCTGCTAGTATATATATATATATGGGAATGAACTCAGAATGGTCCCCTGAGTTTTTTATGATACACACAGACACAGACAGTGCATGGAACAAGGAACTCTTCTGGGATAATTAAATCCACTATAGTCCGAATAAGTAATGGTAAATGACAAATACCATAGTTTTTTCTTTTTCATGATGCTAGCCCGACGTGGGCAACGGGTCACTCGCAAAGAGGTCCCATAAATATAACTTCCCTCACCAACTATCTGCAAAGCAGACAGGATCCAGCTTTGGGACATGAATCTAGGGTTTAAAGCAGTCTAGCTCTGCAGGGCGAGTGACACGTTGCCCACGTCGGGCTAGCATCATGAAAAAGAAAAAACTATGGTATTTTTCATTTACCATTACTTATTCGGACTATAGTGGAATTAATTATCCCAGAAGAGTTCCTTGTTCCATGCACTGTCTCTGTGTATCATATATATATATAAAATATTCTTTCAAAACGTCAGTATGGGTTCCGCAGGGGACGCTTTATTGGTAATCTTCTTGCATATTTCTGTGACTCTTGATCATCCTCCTTTCGGATTTTTGTGAAACCTTTGCTATTGCGCAAGACATCAAAAGATTTTGGTAGAATCTGGCACAAATCTTTAATTTCAAAACTGCCCTCTTTCGGTTTCTATCTTTCCATCTGTGCCTTCATCTCTAATTTCCTTTCCGGTCGATTTATAGCTGCGGTTGTAGATGGTCATCTTTCTTCTTCTAAAGCTATTAACAGTGATGTTCCTCAGGACTCTGTCCTGTCACTCACTTTCTTCAGTTTATTTATCAACTGTCTATTAATTCGCATTTTCTGTCCTATCCACTTCTATGCTGATGATTCCACCCTCCACTTCACCCACTTCACAAAGCGTCCCTTTCAACAGTCACTCCATACTTCGCGTGTGACGGCTATGGTGCACCTGACCTCTGATCTTTCCACTATCTCTGTCTACTAATTACACTCTTACTCTTACTCTCCGGCGACATTAAGACTAATCCGCGCCCCACTGCAACTTACACATGTCACCATTAAGGTAGGTTGATTTTGGAACTGTGATCTTGGACTAGTCTAGAGAGAAAGGTATTAATGTATAAAAAACGTTGCACCAACTCATATTTGTGAAAATGATTGTTTTTTGAGGATTGTTAATTATTTTTAAGTTGTAAAATTGTCGAATTTTACGCGTAAAATCACGCGTGCGGCATTCGCGCAATGTAAACAAACAAAATATCGGACCTTATTTCATCAAAATAATCAATTAAAATTCGGCTTTTTTAACAAAACGATGCTTGAAACTTATTGTAAATGCATTACAGATGTTTATTAGTGTATTATTTTGTACTTTTTAATGATATTTACCTATAAAATGTGTATTAAATTAAGTTATTTTATGATGCGTTCATTTAATTGTGTTTATTTTCAGATATTTCATAAAAATGGGTAAAAAACGGAAGTCTGCAGTGTTAACTCGAAGTGATAGAGCCAAAAAATTCAGTGGACAGCCTTCCCCTTTGGATAAAACAGAGCCTCCTACCCTCCGCCAAGTTATTCAGTACAGTTATTTCCTCCAAAACAGCCACCCGGACTTGAAAGACTATGATATTGCTAAAATGATAGCAAAGGATGTGATTGAGATCTGGCAGGCAGTGAACCCGCGGCTGCCCCTGTATGAGGAATATTATGTAGTGAAATTGGTGGATAAAGTGTGCTTCAAGAAAGCAAAAGAGATAAACAGGAAATCTCTTTCTACAGTCCAGAAGCAGAATCTGGAGGAAAAGCTGGATAAACTTTTTGACATTTCTGCTTGCACCTGTAAGCTACCTGTTCGTCCCTGTGATGACAATGCTGTGAAGTGCAAGAAAGAAAATTTTCAAACACAGCATATAATCTGCACTTGTCCTCCCAGTAAGAAGGTAATGCTATTATTTTTTTAACCTTTAACTGGCCTAACTTAGTGCGATTAGGTGCCTTTTAAATGGAAGGAAATTCAATACTTGTAATTAAAAAATATCCGCATTTTTTTCCTGTAATCTTCCTTTCACCCCCCCCCATGGTAATAGAGGTTAATAATCAATGTTTTTTAAGGATTTTATCTCTTATTTTAGATCCGCTATTTAATATACTTTAATATTTCAGGTTCCAGTAGAGGAGAGGGAATACTTGAGAGAACAGAGGGCCAAAATAGGACCCAAGGGCTCTTTGGATAAAGCTGCTGTGAAGAGAGACCAGAGGGCTGCAGCTGAAGCAGAAAGATTACAGAGCCAGATTCAACAGCAGCAGGAAGTGTATTTGGCCACTTTTGCCTCCACACCTTCACAAGATATTTCTTTTGAATCCAGCTCAGGAGAATCAGGAGAGGTAATATAAGCACACCGGACAAAAAATTAGTCACCCCTAATAGCACCGATAGTAGGAAGTTCAAGGTCACACAGAGGGCGCTGATGTAGCATTGGTAAGTGACAAGTAGCGGTGACGTAGCACACAGGATCAGATCTGTTTCGTGAGGTGTTGAAGAACAAAGTGTGTGTTGGATATAGTCTGCAAAATGGGTCGTGAGGCAGACGTTACTCAGTGGCAAAAAGGAGCCATCGTGTTTGGCAGAGCCCACGGACACAAAATGTCTGAAGTAGCCCAATTTGTTGGTGTGTCAACGCGTACTGTCCAGCGAGTTTACAAAGAGTGGTGTAGTTCGCAATCAACTGACAATCGACGGCGTAACTGTGGCCGGAAAACAATTCTCGACAATAGGGGCTGCCGCCATGTTTCTCGTCTAGTAACTGCAAATCGTTTTCAAACCGGGAACAATTGCTCCAAGAAACCAATGAGGTTCTCCAGCGACCAATTTCCGAACGGACATTGCGACGAGAACTGCATGCGATGGACATCTGGAGCAGGGTACCACGGAAGAGGCCGCTGTTAACAGCAAGTCACAAATTGGCACGTTATAAATGGGCTCAGAGGCACAAAAACTGGACTGCGGCAGATTGGAAACGTGTATTTGGTCCGATGAGTCCCGTTTTTGTTTGTTCTCCAATGATGGGAGGCGACGAGTACATCGCAGGTCCAATGAAGCCTTTAATCCTGAATGCGTCGAAGGTGTTGTTCAGGCTGGAAACAGAAAGTGAAGCGCAGGACTCTGGCGGAACTTCGGGACCGGCTGATGAACGAGTGGCAGCAAATCGATGTTCAGTACATGCACAACCTCGTAGAGTCTCTGCCTCGCCGGATTCGTGCGGTTATCAAGGCCAGAGGCGCCGTCACACGTTATTAGGTACATTCTGAGAGGGGTGACTAATTTTTTGTCCGGTGTGCTTATTTTTTTTTCTTATATCTTATCCCAATTTACCCAAATTTATCTCTACTTTTTGTCCCTATTTCCCCCCCTTTTTCCCCATTTTCGCTTTAGTAATTTATTCTTTTTTTCGCCCATTTTCGCCGATTTTTTACCTGAATTTTTACCCATTTTTTCCCCCTATCTTCCCACTTTTTCCCCCCATTTTCGTTTAAGTAATTTATTCTTATTTCCGCCCATTTTCGTCGATTTTTACCCATATTTTTCCATACTTTTTCCCCTATTTTCCCCCATTTTCGCTTTAGTAATTTATTTTTTATTTTCATTTCAGCCATCTGGTGGTGAAGCTGAAGAATTCAAGCCAAGAAGGCACCCAAGTGGAGGTTACAGCTTTATGAAAACCCACAGATATGCCATGGAACTGATCAGGGATGATGTTTCTTCCAATCTTGGGGCAAGGCTTGCTAATGCCTTCCTCCTGGACTTACAAGCTATGGACCTGCTTAAGCCTGGCCTTGATGTGAAACAGATAATAGTTGATAAATCGAAAATGGACAGGGAAAAAGCTAGAATGAAAGTGAAAAGTGATGAAAAGCACAATGAGGGTCTGGAAAAGTTAGTCTGTATTGGGGTTGATGGGAAAGTTGACAAGGACACTTTGCTGTATGTACAGAGAAGTTAAGGATAAAAATGGGGAGGCTAAGTTGAAGAAAGGAAAGGGACAAGAGCACCATTTGACTTTCACAAAGGAGCCGGGAACTGAAAGTGGAACATATCTTACTCACAGAGTCATCCCAATTAAAGGTGCGACTGGATTTGTTCTTGGTGAAGAAGTTGCTAGTGTCTTGGAGGAGTTTAACAGTGTTCATACCCTGAAAGCTGTCCTCCTTGACAACACAAATACAAACACTGGATGGAAGGGAGGCCTTGTAACAGCTCTGGAAAATAAAATTGAGCGGAAATTGCACACCATTGGCTGTTCACTCCATCAGAATGAGCTTCCTTTCAGAGCTGTTTTCAAGCATCTTGATGGCAGTACCAAAAGTCCCACTGCTTTCACTGGTCCGCTGGGAAAACTCTGTGAAATTGACTACCAAGATCTGCCACAAGTGGAATTCACCAAACTCAGTGGCCCCCTGGATGACATGGAATTTGCTGAGGAGACACTGAATGATTTCAGTAGCGACCAGAGGCTTCTTTTGGAGTATGTGCTTGGAATTTCCAGGGGCAATGTCAACCCAAGATTTTCTGCCTGGAAAATTGGACCATTAAACCATGCAAGATGGTTGACTTTCGCAATTAGATTGATGTGTCTGTGGACCAGAGGTGCTTACCCTCCAGAACTACAGGTTCAAGTTCATTGTGGAAGTGTATGCAGTCAGTTGGCTTGAGATCAAAAGGGACAGCAAGTTCCACAATCAGCAGCTGTACATCTTCAACATGATCCAGAGGATCAAGCAGCAGTCTGAAGAAATCCAGGGTGTTGCTTTCAAGAACCTGAAGTACAATGCTTTTGCCTTGCTGCCCGAGAATGTGCTGTACTCCATGATGAAGTCTGATGACTTGGAAGTGAGAGAAGCTGCTCTCAAGAAAATTCTGTCCATCAGGTAAGCATTTATTAATTTTTAAAAATGTGAAAAAAAAAATTTGATTATGGGGATTTATTTAATAAAAAAAAGGCCCGAGTTCTATAAATCCCCATAATCGAGTTTTTTTTCACATTTTCTTATCCCAATTCCCCCCCTCCCCCCTGATAATGGAAATAATCTTACCTTTCTGAAAAAAAATTCGATTATGGGGATTTATAGAACTCGGGTTTTTTTTTTTTTTAATTTAAGTTAAATTAAATCACAATTCTGAGACTAATAGGCAAAGCTGGGCACTTGCGGTTTTTTTTGCGGTACTGCGGTACTACCGCACTACCAAACCGGTACCGCATAACGCAGTACCGCAAAGGATCGCTGAAAGTACAGCAGTACCGCTACCGCATTTTTTGCGGTACTGCGTTATGCGGTACCGGTTTGGGTAGTGCGGTAGTACCGCAGTACCGCAGTACCGCAAAAAAAACGCAAGTGCCCAGCTTTGCTAATAGGGATTAAATCTTAAACTGGAATAAAAAATAAATTAATTATTATTCTTTCAGAAGTGGGAAGCCAGCCAAGAAGAGGCTGAAGAAGATCACAGCCATCAACATTGAAGCTACCCACTGGTCAGAACTAATCAACCTTTCTCAAAGTGGCATCTGTGAACCTGCTCTCACAGAAGACTTTTCTGACCAGGAGCTTCAAGAAGCATTGCTGAATGGCACAAAGCTGGAGATGCCTGATCTGCCTTCACATTCTCAGAGTGTTGAAAGGGCCGTGAAGCTGACATCTGAAGCTTCCCATACTGTTTATGGACTCGAATCAAGGCACAAACATATTCTGGCCAAAGCCCTAAGCCGCCAGATGAGGCCTTCCTTTGCTTCTAAGGGCTCTTACAGTGAAAATTATGATGATCTTGGGATCTAAATGTGTCTATTTGATTCTGTACATGTTTTTTTTTACTTTTTTCCAATAAAATTGTAACTTTTTTCAGGATTTTTTTATGAAAATAACATGATTTTTTCGGCCGAAAATTGGGAAAATGCAGTATTTTTCGGTACGATTTTTTGACGATATTTGAAACGGTTTCCTCAAAAAACGGTTAAAGCTAGGGATCTGAAATGTTTTGTCAGTTATTATCATATTAAGCCCTGACTATCTCCACTAGTCCAAAATCGATATCTAAAAAATGCGGAAAATCAACCTACTTTAGTCACCATACACAAAGACAGACACAATAGGGCCATGAGAAACATACAGAAGCATAATAGTAGCATATTACAGTAAAACGTAGATGGCCTCACAAACAAAATCATGCAGCTTAGTGAATTCGTACACAAACAAAACATTCATATAACACTTACACAAGAAACAAAACTAAAACGCAAACACAAAACACCCACCATCCCTGACTTCACGGCAATCCGTCAAGATCGTACTGGGGGTCACGGGGGTGGACTCATCACTTACATACGTAAAAGCATTAACTACAATGATGCCACTCAAAACATTACAAACACAATCCAAGCAGATAACACAATAGAAATACAGGCAGTTAACATTAAAACACGCGCAAAACACAACACCACACTCATCAACATTTACATCCCACCAGATAGTTCACCTCAGGTGCTAGCCAATTACAATCCACAGTTACACAATCTGGCCTCTCTCACTAATGTCATCTTAGGAGGAGACTTCAACGCTAAAGACACTAGTTGGTACCTGCACAACCAAAACAACACCAGAGGCGCCAACATAGCCACACAATTAAACAGCCTTTTCATTCTTAACAACACAGAAGAACATACACACATACCGCATCAAGCAGGATACTCAAACTCCTCCCCAGACATAACGTTCTGTTCCTCCTCACTAGCAACTGGAGAACAGAAAAACAACTGTCATAAGACCACCTGCCCATCATCACTACAATACGTTCTACACTGCCCCAATAGCCACATTAAACAGTACACCCATCATAAACATCAATGCAACACTCAAAACATTCAATCAGATCATCAATAATGCAAACAAATACATACCCAAGGGCACCATTAGGAAATACAACCCAAATTACACTAGAGAAATAGCCCACCCCATAAGGCAACGTAACAACCTCAAACATAACACACAAACAAACACCACACACAGAAGCCATAAAACAGCAGATGCAACAGCTCAACATAGAAATAAACAACAAACTTAAAGAAAAACAAACAGAAACATTTAGGGAATTCATAACAACATTAAACCACTCAACTGATCCACCCAGGCTATACAAGACTATAGACAGCATTACTCACTCTAACAGCCCACCTCACACCTCACACCTCACACGCGGCTATCTCTCGCAGCCGATATAATATCCCAACATATACACAACAAGCTAACATTCTATTTAATCACTACGCAAAGATAAGTCACCTAAACAGAGACAACAACCAGAAACACAGACAGACAAACAGCCAGACACAAGAAAACTCGACCATTACACCCTTCAATACAGACCAGACCACCAAGATCATCAAAAACATTAAGAATTCGAAGGCTACTGGACCAGACAACATATCTAACATACACCTTAAACACTTGGGCCCCAGGATATACTAGCTCTCACAAACATCAGCACATATTCATACCAACACTGTATTATTCCTGACAGTGGAAACAAGGTAAAATTATTACACTATACAAACCAAACAAAAATCTAACAGAACCAACAGAAAAACTAATCTTACAAATCATCAACCCACACACCACTATCGCCTACTCAACATGGATTCAGACCTCACCACTCAACCACGACATTACTCACTAACCTCACGCAGCACATCCTGGATGGCATCAACTCCAGACGACCAGCTCAACGTACACTATTAGCAACAATAGACATTAGTAAAGCATTTGATGCTATCCCACGCTTCCCTCTCATAAACAAAATACTCAACACAAACATGCACAATAACACTAAAAGATGGCTGAGCAACTATCTTTCAGGAAGATACTCACATGTCACATTTAATGGCAAGTCATCCAAAAAGAAGCTTTTTCCGAACGGGGTCCCTCAAGGCTCTGTTCTCTCACCAACACTATTCAACTTACACATGCATGACATTCCAACACCCATAGATAACAAGCTTACTAGCCCTGTTCAAAAATCAACTTTTTCTTATTTTCATAGGTTTCTGTACTTTTTCCCATGCTTTTTGACGTGAAAAGGCCGAAAATCACAACCATTTTGACCTAGGTTGTTGGGAAGCATTGCCGCATGGAGCTTTAAGTTTTCTGCCTTGAAATCGGCCAAAAGCACCAGTTCCGGGGTCCCTTGAATCATGTTTTGCACTATAACTTTTTATCTAAACAAGATAGAGCAACAAAATAGGCACCAAATTAAAGTGTTTTTAATCCTCTTTCTAACTTATACAATTATGATAGTCTTGGAACAAGAAATGGCACATTGGTACATACAAAGATTTCAGAAATATCACAAAATTCGTTTTCTCACACTCAAGGCAGACAAGGCGCCTTATTCATGACACAAATTTGAGATTAACATTTTGTCACAAGTCTAATCGATCAAGAAGTGAAAGCATTACATGATGATTAATTTCATAATGACATTTACACAGTCAGTTGTTGAGAGTTTGTCCTGTTGAACTCCACAGCTTGAAGGAGATAGTCCCTTTGCTTGGCATCTGTTGTTATGACATTTGTAAAGTCGCTCATCATCTTGACACCACGTTCAGCAATGTCATTCACCGCTTTCAGATTCTTAACATAGTCCAACGCTTTTCTGTAGTCCTCATTCTGTGGCCAAGACGTGACAGGTTCCAGAAGCCACTCGGATCCAATGTTCAGTGTGTCCAGCAGGAAATGTGATTCTGGGCCAATGAGATCAACCAGGGTGGTCTTAGCTGTGACTCTCTGGAATAGAGGCTTTCCTGTTCTGAAGCTGTCTGGCTTCTCAGTGGCATGTAACTGGGCAGCAATGTCGTGCTTCAATGTGTCACTCAATCTACTGCTGAACAGGGAAAATGGCACGACTTCCTGCGTCAGGTACCATTTGTGGTTTTCCATCTTATTAAGTACTGCATCAGCAAGCTCTGGGTCAGTTTCTTGTACTTCAACATGTCCTGGATTAGACTTAGATCATTCACGGGAGCATCTGCAGCAGACATTGACATCATCCATACAGGAGTGTAGAACAGCGCAAGGAAGGTGTTGAGTCTTTCCAGCTTTGATACAGTGTCTTCGTCGTACTCAAGTTGATCTGCAAACATCAGCATTTTCATGGAGTACAGGTTTCTGGCCATCCATCTGGCCTGATGAATGGCGCCTGGTCGACTCCAGTGAATACCTCGAGGAGGCGTTCCTCCAAGAACAATGACTGTCAGTTCAGCCATTTCTCTGTAGTCGGCTCTTGGAAGCCTTTCTGCTGTTAGAATGTCTTGGAGTATTTCTTCACTGTTCTTCTTCTTTTCCTTCAGCCATTTGCTGTTGATAGCCAGCATCTTTGGGTTTTCCTTGGACAAGTCCGTCCAAACATCCTTCAGATGCTCAAACCAGGGATTATCTGGCCCCTTCACCTTCCCAAACAGCTTCTCCCAAACTGCTCCTACTAGGATTTCCAGGATGTGATGTCGACAGGCCAGATAAAACACCTTTTTGTTCAGCATTTTCTCTAGCAGTTTGGCAGCTCCTCTGTGAACTCCACTGTTACTGGATGTAGTGTCAAAAACAAGGGCAGTAACATTATCCGTAAGTTCCCATGTCTCCAGTAAATCCATTGAAGCCTCAGCCTGAGCTGTGCCAGAAGAATTGTCGATGACAGGTACTCCCAATAACTTTCCTTCAGTGTATGAAGGTGGACCAGACACTAGCACAGCTAAAGTCTCTGAGGTACTTCCAGGTTCACTGCCCAAGACATCTTTGAGCAACTTTCCATCCCAGTGTAAGGCAGCGTACTGTAAGGGGGGTTTTCACAAAACTTGGACATGTGACTCTGGCTGATATTATACCTGGACAGCATTCTGTTGCGACGTGTTGTTGAGGTTGAGATGACGAAGTTATCCAGATCAGCCCCTCCAGCTTTCAAGGTGGCAGAAACCATGGCAGTAACTTGATTGTCTGATAAACCAAGACGATCAGCTGTATTGCAGATGACATCACATTCCATGACCTTCCTTGGAAACGTCAAAGTCACACTAGTCACAGTGTCTTGATGGTGAGAACATCCAGGACGAGGCTGATGGTAATCCATGTCCTCTGTGTTAGCGTCGTTGTCAGTTGAGTCACCCCAGGTAATGTCATCCACATGAACAACTGCCTCTTGTTCTGCTGCAGCTGTAAAATAGTACAACATGTTAAGACAGTAATTGTTAAGTACATGCTAAATATCGCAATGGAGTAAAACTTAAAACTTTTTGTGACGTTCAAAGTAATTAGTTTTACCTTGTTCTTGTCTATGCTGCAGTCTTTCATTCCTCGCTGCTTGCTGCAGGGATCTTGTCTCAAAAATCTTGTCATGACCAGACATATGACCTTTCCTCTCAGTCTTTTGGTCTTCGTAGAACCTGATATCCTCATCTTTCTTCTCTCTGGATAACAGTCTGTTGTTCTGTATTTCCTGGATTGCATCTGGAGCTCCTATATCGAACAGGCTGTCTAATTCCAGCACAAATGCTCCTCTTTTTCCTCCAGGGTTACTTGCTCTTCCTTTGCTTTTCACCAGAGCACGATGTTTCTCATGTAGTTTCATGAAGAGCTTCATTGCGTTGTACTTGGTCATTGTCTTGATCCTAGCCATCTGCCAGAATGGGATGATAGATTCAACTGTTTCATATGCAAGGTCTTGAACCATGGGCCTCCCTACATTTTCCGGTAAATTCTGAAGATTAAGGAAATACTGGAACGCCTGTCTGTTGGTGGGAAGCAGGGAACCACTGATAAAAGCTGAAGGGTATCCAACCAGGAAAGTTTCAGTGAGAGATCTGGTAGATGGCCCAGTTGACACCTGCCTGTGGACAGTACGTGGAGGTTCTGAGATATCAACTGTGCGCCCACGGAGCTCCCTCAGCTCCTTGCTTAATGCCATTGTGAAGTTGTAACTTGTAGATGGTTTTCTAGATTCTGATTGAGTTTCTGTTGTTTCCTGAAAAATGATAGATAATTATTATTATTATTATTATTATTATTAATTATTATTTAGTTATTATTATTATTATTATTATTATTATTATTATTTATTAATTTTATGCTCTTTCATTTGATACCTAATTTGTTGCTCTATCTTGTTTAGATCAAAAGTTAAAGTGCAAAACATAATTCAAAGGACCCCGGATTTGGCGCTTTGGTCGATTTCAAGGCAGAAAATTTAAAGCTCCATGCGGCAATGCTTCCCAACATCCTAGGTCAAAATAGTTGTGATTTTCGGCTTTTTTAGGTCAAAAAGCATGGGAAAATGTACAGAAACCTATGAAAATAAGAAAAAGTTGATTTTTGAACAGGCCTAATAGCTTACCTTATCATCATATGCAGATGACATCACTCTAACATCCACCCACATCATGTAAAGTTTTGCATGTAGGTTCTCGTAACAATAATTACACGTACATGATGGATGATAGAGAGTTAGCGAGCGTTGACGAGGAAGTAGATTTAGGCGTATGCGTATCTAAGGATTTTAAGGTTAGGAACCAGTGCCTGGAGTCTTGTGCAAAAGCTAATAGAATGTTAGGCTTCAGAGCGCGTAATTTCGAATTTAAATCGAAGGATATTATATTGCCCCTTTACAAGTCCCTAGTCAGGCCTCATTTAGAATATGCCGTTCAGTTTTGGTGACCGTATTTGCGTGAGGATATTGATAGGTTAGAAAGGGTTCAGCGTCGTGCCACGAAACTAATTCCATCATTGCGTAACAAGCCTTATGAAGAGAGGATTAAAATGTTAGACTTGCATTTACTCGAAACTAGGAGATTAAGGGGGGAGCTTATTGAAGTTTTCAAAATCGTTAATAACATCGATAACGGAAATTTTGACAAACTTTTCACTTTCGATAATAGCAATACTCGTAATAACGGATTTAAGTTGCGTGGCAGACGTTTCATTACTAATATCGCTAAAAACTTCTTTACGGTTAAAGTAATTGATAAATAGAATAATCTTCCCGCGCCCGTCGTGAACTCTACCAGTGTTAATGTGTTTAAAAACCGTCTTGACAGACATTTTAAAAATATTAACGTTGTTTAAAATTTAAGAAAAAACAATTAGCAACAGGAGCTCTGGGGGTGGTGGTCAAGGATGAGTCTGCTGACGATTAATGCCAGCTTGTGACATGCCAGCGTGTGATGCCAGCAATTAAAAAAAAAAATTAGACTAACACGAACGTAGATGTAGCTCGTACAGTAAACTAACCCACTTTTTGTTTAACTTTATCTACTTTTTTTTCTTATCCTCTCCTTACTTGCATGTCTGTAGTTTGCATCGTATGACTGTGAGTTAAGACGGTGTTTGCATGGTTTGTAAGCGTTCTTATTTTTTCTTTTCATCATTCACCCCTTTCCTATTCTCTCCGACTATTTTTCTGACTTGTCGGCAGTGGCCGGCGGATGATGATGGTGAGTCTTTTTTTTCTCTTTTTCTCTTTTTCTGAATGAATGTTAACCCACGAGTGATAGGTTTTGCTACTTTTTTCTTCTCTTAACCCCCTACTCTTTCCTTTCTCTCGGGCTAACCTTAGAGTGGATCTTAGGGTCTTTGTTAGCCTTAGATTCTGTAGATCTGTAGATCATCTACTCAACCGGTCAACTCTGCAACATCCTTCCTCAACCCATCTTTCCCCTTGTCTATGGGCTCCAAACTTTCAAAAGCAGATTGTCAAGACCTCGAAAGTTTTGGATCTTGAATTTGGCTCTCTTCTTCTTCTATGAGGTTTTTGCCGGCATTCGCCCTTGGCCCTTTCTTCCTGCATAAAAAATAAAAAATACACTGCTTAAAAGTTTGGAAAGGCCACTAAAATTTACCAAAAATTGCCTCATATTCTATTTTAAATCTAGAATGTGGCAACAAATGTTCCTAAATAACATAATTATACTTGTCCACATTATTGTCCACGTAATAGAAACACTATAATTCCTCACAAGTAACTGACGTTTCGGCCGTAACAATACGACATCGATTGCAGGAGGCAAGGTTGCACGATAGAATTGCTGCCAAAAACACCGTACCTGAGACAGGGAAACAAATCTAACAGGGTAAAATATGCACAATATCATGTTCACTGGACACCGACTGATTGGGCGAAGGTTCTGTGGACAGATGATTCAAAATTTGAGATCTTTGGATCGAAAGGAAGAGAGTACGTACGCCGGGGACAGGGTGAGACATATAATAGTGCTTACAACCAATAGCAAAGGATGTTGGGGGATCTATCAATGTTTTGAGGTCTATAAGTTTATCTGGAGTTGGCTCCCTTGTGAAAATCGATGGTACTCTAAGAAGTACAAGAGAATTCTTCAACTGCATGCTGTTCCAGATGAGACGTTTTATATCTTAATTATTACTGTATGTTATTCAAAATTATTTGTTTTTATAAAATTAAGGAGGCATTAATTAAGGAGGCATTCTTATTCATGAAAGATTAGTTTATACTAATGCACAAGGCTCCTCTATCATAAAACTAATAGGGAAAGCACAAATGAGGGAGTCCAGAGAAAACCAGACCCAATTGACGGTCTTGATCCATATACAGTACATTCGTGGTGGTTCCTCGAATAAAGTGGCGAACGGTACTGGTAGACTAATCAAAGGGGCACACACGCCACGAGTAATATAAAAATAACTCTAGTTTGGTAAGAACCCTATTTTAGTTTTGGGAAATTAGGTTATAATATGTACTTAATTTATTAAATTAGTTATTGTTTTAATCAGAGGTATAAAAGTACCGAAATTTGGGAGTTATTGAAGAATAGGGCCCCCAGCGTTCTTTAGTTAGCTCTATAAGGCTAACTAAAGAAAATATCATGACCTAACCTAACCAATCGTCAAGGGCGTACAGTTAACCTAACGATTGGTTAGGTTAGGTCGTGATATTTTCGTTAGTTAGCCTTATAAGCCTAACTAAAGAAGGCTGGGGGTCCCTATTCTTCAATAGCTCCGAAATTTGTTACTTAAGTTAAAGTATTGCTACTTTGAAAAAAATATACTTAAGTTCAAGTAATGTACTTAAGAAATGTACTTAAGTAAAAGTAAAGAAATCTGCTTTAATACATACTTAAATAGTAAAAGTAAAAAGTAGCATCTCAAACATAATATCGATAATGATGAACATTACTTTTTAATAACGACAAGCTATGTATTAACTATGTTTATTAGGTAATGAAAAAACAAATATATGACTTCATCCGGCAGACTTCGGCAGACGATAAAGAAAGCAGAAAGCACGTGATTGGCTAATTTGAATGCCCGCGCCCTGCGTCCTCTGATTGGGTACTTCAAAATGGGAGTTTCTAGACTGTTTGGGGAAAGTAACAAAAGGTATCGAGGGAAATGTAGTAGAGTAAAAGTACAATATTTTCTCTTAAAATTTACTTAAGTAAGAGTAAAAGTATTTAAAGATGGAAGTACTTTTTAAAAAGTTGATCACGAAAAAAGTTATTTAAGTAGAGTTACTGCAACCTCTGGTTTTAATAAATGTAATGAACGAACGCATATAGGCTCGGATCTCTTGTGTAATTCACGCCCATCCCGTGAATTGCCATCGTTTATTAACGAAAACCTTCAGAGTAAAACCATGCTTATCATATTTGTACGATTGTACATCTATCATACTGCTGAAATTGGTTAACAAAGTCATTGACGCTGGAGCCGTTTATGGTCGTATCATTAATTTTTTTCATTAGACACTTCAGATACCTCTCTATATTACGAAAATAAGTTGTTCTTAGTTTTGGGCTTTTGTAGACAAATTTTGTTGGGTTGTTTACTTTTCACTGGTTTACCTTCCTATCATTTTTTTATGCAGGAAGGAGGGGCCAAGGGAAAATGCCGCAAAAGTACCCTTTCCATAGAAGAAGAGAGCCAAAATCAAGGTCCAGGGTTTTGGAGATCCCTAGACACTCTGCTTTTGAAAGATGGGAGGTCACAGACAGGAGGAAAGATGGATTGGAGAAGATTGTTCCAGAGTTCACATGTTGAATAAATGAAAGACTGAAAATACCAATTAACCCTTGCGTTATATAGTTGGACAGAAAAGGAATGAGAACGTGTAGAAAGTATGGTACTGCGTGCTCTCCATAAAGGAAGAGGCATACAGTTAGAGAGTTCAGAAGAGCAATGTCCATTATAACAGCGATAGTAAAGAGAGAGTGACGCAACACTACAGCGAAGAGAGAGAGATTGAAGACAATCAGTAAGAGGCGGGGAATTGATGAAACGAAAAGCCTTTGATTCCACCTGATCAAATACGGCAATGTGGGTTGAACCACCCCACCCATGAGAAGCATACTCCATACAAGGGCGAACAAGATCCCTGTACAGAGACAGCAACTGAGTGGGGATGAAGAAAACGCGGAGGCGGTAGAGCACACCTAACCTCTCAGAAGCTGTTTTAGAAAGAGAGTATATGTGATCTTTCCAGGAAAGATCACGAGAAACGGAAACACCAAGAATGTTAAGAGAAGAGGAAGAGTTGAGTTGTGTGTTGTTGAAGGTAAGGGGATAGTCTTGTGGAAGATTGTGACAAGTAGACAGGTGGAGGAACTGAGTTTTTGAGGTATTGAAAGCCACAAGGTTTTCTCTGCCCCAATCAGATAAGCAGAAAGATCAGAGGTCAGGTGTCCCAGAGCCATTGTACGCGAATCATGAAGCGATTGCTGTGATTGACGCTATGGGAAATGGGTAGAGAAGTGAAGAGTGGAATCATCGGCATAGGAGTGTATAGGATAGGAAGTAAGAATTAAAAGATCATTAATAAATAAAAGGAAAAGAGTGGATGGAAGGACAGAACCCTGAGGAACACCACTGTTAATAGCTTTAGGAGAAGAACAGTGGCTCTCTACAACTGCAGCTGTAGATCGGTCAGATAGGAAATTAGAGATGAAGGCACAGATAGAAGGCTAGAAACAGAAGGAGGGCAGTTTGGAAATTAAAGATTTGTGTCAGACTCTATCAAAAGCTTTCGATATGTTTAACGCAATAGCAAAAGTTTCACCGTAATCCCGAAAGGAGGATGACCAAGAGTCAGAGAGATATACAAGAAGATCGCTAATAGAGCGTCCCTTGCGGAATCTATACTGACGATCTGAAAGAAGTTTGTGAGAAGAAAGGTGTTTAAGAATCTTCCTATTAAGGATAGATTCAAAAACTTTGGAAAGGTAAGAAATCAAAGCAATTGGAGGATAGTTGGAGGGTTGAGAGCGGTCACCCTTTTTTGGGACAGGCTGAATGAAAGCGATCTTCCAGCAGGAAGGAAAAGTACCAGATGAGAGACAAAGACGAAAGAGTTTGCCTCGGCAGGGTGCCAGCACAGAAGCACAGTTCTTAAAAACAACAGGAAGAACACCATCAGGACCATATGCCTTCTTAGAGTTGAGCCTAGATATGGCAGAAAAAACATCTTTAGAAGTGATTCTAATTTCAGACATAATAACGTCAGAGGGGGGAGAAGATGGAGGAACAGCACCAGAATTGTCCATGGTTGAATTGTAAGCGTAAGTTTGAGTGAAGAGTTCAGCTTTGTCAGGAGAAGAGACGGCAACTGTGCCGTCAGAATGGGAAAGAGGAGGGAAAGAACAGGAAGTAAAATTGTTGAAGAGGTTCATAGCTATATGCCAGAAAGAGCGAGAAGAATTAGAATTGGATAGATTTTCACGTTTTTGTCTGATGAAGGAATTTTTGGCGATTCGAAGGACAGATTTTGCACGATTCCGGGCAGAAATATAAGCTGAGTGAAAGTCAGGAGTTGGATGGCGACGGTACTTTTACCTTCTGTTGCGGATAGCATTAGAACAAGTAAAGTTAAACCAAGGTTTTTTTGCATCAGGTGTAGGAATAGAATATGAAATGTACGCCTCCTTGCCTGAGAGAATCACCCCTGTGATGCGCTCTGCACACTCAGAAGGGCCCCGACCACGGAAGCAATAATCATTCCATGGGAAGTCACAGAAGTACTGCCTAAGGGCTTCCCAGTCAGCGGCGCCGAAGTGCCAAAGGCTCCTCCTCTTGGGAGGATCCAAATGCCGAATTGGAGCGATAGGACAGGAAAGAGATATAAGATTGTGATGGAGGAGCCCAACAGAGAGAAACGTTTCACAGAGTAAGAAGAAGGATGAGATGTAAGAAATAAATCCAGAGTGTTGGGCCTATCTCCAAGGCGATTGGGGATACGAGTAGGGTGCTGTACACTCTGTTCTAGGTCATTTAGGATAGAAAAGTTGTAAGCTAGTTCACCAGGGATATTCGTGAATTGGGAGGAAAGCCAAAAGTGGTGGTGAATAGTATTGAAATCTCCTAAAATGGAGAGTTTAGCAAAGCGAGACCGGGAAAGAATGTATTCCACTTTGGAAGTGAGGTAGTCAAACAATTTTGGCTAGTCAGTAGAATTAGAGAAAGGTAAACAGCGCAGATGTATTTAGTTTGAGATTGGCATGTAAGCCGTAGCTAAAGCGTATAGAATTCGGAGGATTCGAGTTCGGGAATACGAGAACAAGTTAGGTCATTGCGTACATATACGTAGCACCCACCTTTGGAGTGAGAATGAGTATAGAGAAAGTAAGAGGGTACAGAAAAGGGGTTGCTGTCAGTCGTACCAGACACCTGAGTTTCAGTGAGGAAAAGAAGATGAGGTTTAAAGGAGGAGAGGTGGTGTTCAACAGATTGAAAATTTGAGAAAAGGCCACGAATGTTTCAGAAGTTTATGAAAAGTGAATCAGACAGAGGTCCAGAACATCTCGATGGGCAGTAGCAGATCCAGACCCACTGCCCGGGTCTGCGTTCCCGGTATCGGCAGGGGAGGGAGCCAGAAGTGGGGATATTTATGGTCCCCTCACCAGGGGACTCTGAGGCTCTTGAAATTGATGCCATTTTTTTTTTAATTTTGAAAAGATTATGTAGTGTGTAAGATGCATCTGTATGTAGTGAGGAATATGGAGAGAAGTGTGTGTTTGAGAGCATGCTGGACTACTCACAGGGTAGATGAGACACGCGAAAGGATTTGCGAAGGAGGACAGTGACAGGAGAAACGGGAGTTCCAGCACTCCCTATCTTCTGTCTAACGTTCCCCTGGAGTACTTCCCTGGTCCATTGGTGACTATAATCGCCTCTTATAAGTACATTAAATACATCATACCTAAACGATACTTAACGATTTGTTATATATATGAAACGTCTATGCGATATCTCATAATGACTTAGCTTTCTGAGATGAATAATAGCTATTTTAAAATGCTTTCTAGTTATTGCACTTATCTGGAAAGGATACTTAAACGTTTCAGATATATAAAGGGTAGAAATTAAACTTTTCACTTGTATAAGTTAGTTTCTATTCTTTGTGCCTACAAGCATGCCCATTGTGGTTAAAAATATTTCGAAATTGTGATGCAGTGTATTTAGTGTTCATATTTATGGGCTATTTCGAAAAGAGGAGAAAACCATTATTATACTTGTGCATTTATTTATTTATTCTACGTAGGTTTAGGTCTTCTAAATGTCTTTCACGCATTTATTAATTTTCTTTATTACACTAGGCCTTGGCTAGTAAAGACTTTCAAGATTAAGAAAGAACATCTGTTAAAATTGTAATTAACTGTAATAATTTATATGATGTATTTTGTGCTTAATGTACTAGGTGCACAACCCCGATATTATGTCGCCATCCAAGAAAGTATACTCGGCAAAATTATTATTTTTTTGTTATTTATTTTTTCGTTTTATTTTGGAATCTTTCAAAATTCTGATATATGCTTAAATTATGCTTAACGTCAAGCATTCTCTAGATCTCTAGTTAAAGGGGGGCTTAACCTTCAGGCTACAATCCCCCAAAATTTAGACTTATTTATTTCTTTGTATTGTAAATTAAATTATTCCTCCCTGTACCTTCATTTGATTAAGGCCTCATGTAATTCCTTCCTGAGCCATTGCTGAAAGAGGCCGAATCTCTATCCTTGTAAATTCCTGCCCTAGCCATTGTTGCAAGAGGTCGAACCTCTACCCCTATAAAATTCCTGCCCATCAGCGGTTATCGTAAAAGGCTGTAAATTCATTTCCCTCCTTCAGTTCCTCTTTCTGTATACACTTCGTGGAATAAAATCATTTGAGTGAAAGAAGACTCCCATTGCGAACTGAAGTGTTTCCATTCACTCCTTCGTAAAAATTTGGAATAAACTATTTATCATTCTTGTTACTCAGATGCTCTATGGCTATACGGCCGATCTATAGCTGCGGTTGTAGATGGCCACTGTTCTTCTCATAAAGCAATCAACAGTGGTGTTCCTCAGGGTTATAATAATGTTATAATGTTATAATGTTATAATGTTTCAGACCAACAAAGACCCTAGGATCCACTCATGGCTGGTCTACCTAACTGTGTTCGTAATTGTGTATGTCCTCCGTGGTGGCGGAGGGGACCTACAATTTTACGTGGGTTCCGAACCACAAGAACATAAGAAATTTATGTAACAACTTCCTGTACATTGGTAACGACCAATTTAACAAAACTAATTAATTATCGATTTAAAACTAAAGATAGAATCTCTCGATCCAGAGGATCAAGTCATAATAGACTACTATCCACAAATATGTTACACTCTATTAGTGATGGATCGAATAACCGCAACCGCAACCGCACTACAACCGCACAAAAATTCACAACCGCAACCGTAACCGCAACCGCCGTTCCATAAGTGCGGTTGCGGTTGTAAAAGCTTAGTTAATTTTAATTTTAGGTTAATTAGAAATATTTATTTTTTTAAAAAGAAAATGATGGGTCTCCTTATGCGTGGAGCGGGAACGTTGTACGATGAGAGGCGTTGCCGCTTGAAAGGTGAAAATGCAGCAAAAATATTATTCTTGAAATTCACACTGCCTGTCATTAAGTTTGACATCAGTTTTTCAAATGAATAATAATCCATAACTTTCCAATGGGTGGAGGCTGGGGAAAGTGGTAGGTGGGATGAACAGTGCGATGGGTCCTCGTCCCTCATCCTGGTAACACACTTAGTGCAAAATATGGTTTTAATTAATTTGACCTATTCTTTCATAATAGCTATATAAGTTTAGAATATACTTCATTTAAATAGTATTTATTTAGTAAATACCTTATGTTGAACACAAGTTTTGCAACACACAAATAGCGGTAGCGGTGTATTGCAAAACTTGTGTTCAACATAAGGTATTTACTAAATAAATACTATTTAGTATATATTATGTACCAAGTGTGGCTAAATCGCACTATAGTGGCTAAATCCAGTTAATAATTACGCATTTTTCCTAGTATATGATAACCGCAACCGCAACCGCGGTTGGAAAAAATTCGACAACCGCAAACACAACCGCAACCGCGGTTGTGAAAAACCGACCACTCGATCCATCACTACACTCTATATCTATTTATAACCGACATGCAAATATATCAGATCCAAAGAATCCAGTCACTCTCATTACGGTGTCCATCAATACTAGTACCTTGTCACGAAAAATAAGTCACGGTCCATATCGATTGTGGACCAAGTTAAAATTTACAACCATATACATTACAATATACAGGGTGTCCCAGAATTAACTATCTATTTCAATGAAATCGGACAAATTTTTTAAAAACACACTTTTATTTATGTTTATCATGTTTAATATGTGTTAAAAATGTATAAATTTCTAGATTTTTTTCATAATTTTATTTTCATAATTTTTTCATTATCTGGTCCAATGAAAGACCGTCTGAAGTCATAGAATGGCAAAGAGACTCTCCAAAAGTTAACGTGTGGCTTGGAATGACCAAATCCAAAATTTATGGTGCTCCATCTTGTTGAAACACAACATTATCAAGAATGCCATCATCAAGAAGCTGTGGTTCGAGAAACTGCTGAAGCATATCAAGGTAGAGGGTACCTGTTACAGTTGCTTCCGCAAAGAAGAATGGGCCATAAATTTTGGATATGGTCATTCCAAGCCACACGTTAACTTTTGGAGAGTCTCTTTGCCATTCTATGACTTCAGACGGTCTTTCATTGGACCAGATAATGAAAAAATTATGAAAATAAAATTATGAAAAAAATTTAGAAATTTATACATTTTTAACACATATTAAACATGATAAACATAAATAAAAGTGTTTTTAAAAAATTTGTCCGATTTCATTGAAATAGATAGTTAAT
The DNA here is from genome assembly GCA_023014485.1 of Bathynomus jamesi. Lineage (NCBI taxonomy): Eukaryota > Metazoa > Arthropoda > Malacostraca > Isopoda > Cirolanidae > Bathynomus > Bathynomus jamesi. Next base: position 477,635 of record JAJOZX010002380.1, read on the forward strand.
TCTGGGACACCCTGTACACACTTAGGAGGAAAAGTGTAGGTGTGGCTGTAAAAACTGTACGGTAATGTAGAAATGTGTGTGCACCCATCTTGAGTCTCCCATTTAAAGGTGTTTGTGGGGCAAGTGAAGATCATGAGTTTTTCAATACCTCACAGTACTATGGGGGGCACCGCTCAGCAGATGAATCTCTTTAAATGGGGTGTGTAAGGACAGAGAGTATCCCCTAACCCAAGACGCTGCCTCCCTATATCCCACAACACTTGTGTTGAGCTGTGGGATCTATCCCCACAAAGCCTTAATTTTACTACCTTAAACTATACCCAATCTATCAACATATGCGTGTAATCGATTTTTAAACATGTTTATAGACGTGCTACTAATTACTTCTACCGGCAAACTATTCCAGCTATTTACTATTCTATGCGTAAAAAAGTTTTTGGCAACTGCTGTCTCGAACCTTCTACTTGTCAACTTACACCCGTTATTTCTAGTCCTATTATATTGAGATATTTCGAAAAAGCTATCTCTATCTACCTTATCGAACCCATTCATAATTTTGAAAACCTGGATTAGATCACCCCTTAATCTCCTAGTCTCGAGTGTTGTCAATTTTAACTCCTTAAGCCTATCCTCGTACGACTTTGACCTAAGCGACGGAATCATCTGAGTTGCTCGTCTTTGAACTCTCTCGATTTTGTCTATATCTTTGCGCATATGCGGATTCCAAAATTGGACCGCGTACTCCAAATGGGGTCTAACTAATGATTTATAAAGAGGAACTATAATATCGCGCGATTTGTACTCAAAATTTCGAGCTCTAAAACCTAACACTTTGTTCGCCTTATTGACCGCTGCTGTACTTTGTTTCGCTACTTTTAAATCACTAGTGACTATAACTCCTAAATCTTTTTCCTGCTCTACGCTTGTTAAATCTTTCCCTGACATACTATACGCAAAATTACCGTATGCGAACCTATATGCAAAATTTTGCACTTATGCACGTTAAATCTCATTTGCCATGTGACTGACCAATCAACGAATTTATTCAGATCTTCCTGAATTTTACCTCTATCTTCGTCATTAATCGCCCTACCACCCAGCTTCGTGTCATCCCCAAACTTTGAAACTGTACTGACTAGGCCGACATCTCAATCGTTAATATATATAAGAAAAAGCAAGGGGCCCAATACAGAACCCTGAGGAACGCCACTCGCTACATTAGCCCAACACGACTCCGCTCCATCAACGACCACCCTCTGTTTCCTACCTCGCAACCACTCTTCTAGCCTTCCATCCACTCTTTTCCTTGTATTTATGAATGATCTTTTAATTCACACTTCCTGTACTATTCACGCCTATGCCGATGATTCCACTCTTCACTTCTCCACCCACTTCCCAAAGCGTTCCTCTCAACAGTCACCCTATGACTCGCGCACGACAGTTATGGAACATCTGACCTCTGATCTTTCTGCTATCTCTGATTGGGGCAGAGAAAACCTTGTGGCTTTCAATACCTCAAAAACTCAGTTCCTCCATCTGTCTACTCGTCACAATCTTTCAGACGACTATCCAGTTACCTACAACAATACACAACTCAATCCTTTCTCGACTCTTAACATTCTTGGTGTTTCCTTTTCTTGTGATCTTTCTTGAAAAGATCACATATACTCTCTTTCCAAAACAGCTTCTAAAAGGTTTGGTGTGCTGTACCGCCTCCGTGGTTTTTTCACCCCGGCTCAGTTGCTGTCTCTGTACAGGGGTCTTGTCTGTTCCTGTATGGAATATGTTTCTCATATATGGGGTGGCTCAACATACACAGCCGTATTTGACCTGGTGGAATCGAAGGCTTTTCGTTTCATTAATTCCCCACCTCTTACTGATTGTCTTCAATCTCTCTCTCTTCGCTGTAATGTTGCGTCACTCTCTCTTTACTGTCGCTATCATAACGGGCTTTGCTCTTCTGAACTCTCTAACGGTATGCCTCTTCTTTTAAGGAGAGCACGCAGAACCATACTTTCTACACTTTCTCATTCCTTTTCTGTCTAACTCTCCAATGCAAGGGTTAATTATTTTCAATCTTTCATTACTCAACCAGTGAACTCTGGAACAATCTTCCTCAATCCATTTTTTCCCTTGTCTTTGACCTCCAATCTTTCAAACGCAGTGTCTAGACATCTCGGAAACCTTGGACCTTGATTTTAGCTCTCTTCTTCTTCTATGTTGAGCGGGGGGGGGGGGGGGGTCGATTTTGCGGGCATTGGACCTTGACCTCTCCTTCCCGAATAAAAAAAATATGTGGAGACTGACTGGAAATTTCTTTCCTCGCCGTCTGCAAACATCTGGGAATCATCAGAAACCGAAGAACACACGTGGTTTTCAAGGAGAGAGAAACAAAAGGGTGTTTGTCTTCTCCCAAAAAGGCCCGCGAAAGTTTAGCGTTTTCCGAGCCTATATAAGCCGGAGTTCACTAAAAATCGCTCTCACTTTGTTTGTTACTCCTCCTCGTGAATCTCCTCTTTCACGGAGTACCGTTCGACGTCAGCCGGCCTCAGTCCTTCAAGCAACACCTCAACAATACACGAAGTGAATCAACACTTGAGGCGACCTTCAATTTCATCCCGCCGGAAGCAAACATCACTCTACCGGCGTCATCCTTCTGGCCGTGGCTTCACTCTTCTTTGACCACAATTCGATCGGCGCCCTTTCAACAAGTCTATCAACAGACCCTCAGCACATCCTCCTGCCGGTAGGCCAATGCGTCTTCAGAGCTATGTACGGCGAAACGCAATACGGTCAACCTTCACATAAGCCCTTCTCAGTCTTCAGAGTTATCCACGTCGAAATCGCAGGGCGGTAAGCCTCTTATAGGCCCTCACTCGGCCTACAGTGTTTTGTTAAGTCGTGCTGAAAAGTCCACAAACTCTGCCTAATCGCGTAGGCCCTAAAAAGTGTCCTCATCACCGTTCAAACTAATTCTCCCGTTAAGACCGCAGTAGCCTTATTCAAGTGTTGTGCCAATACCGTAGTTTTGTATCACCTTGTTATTTTGTTCATTCATATAATTTACTTATTTGTTTTCTTATTTAATCATTATTGTAGTGTACAGTACCGAATATCTCGTTACCGTAATTCTTGTTGCTAGTCATTAACGTAGCGTTTAACGTTTATGCTGTGTAACCATTTCTTATTGCTAAGACTCAGTCATTTGTAATATAGTACAATTACCGATATACAATTATTAATCAATGTGAACAAATAATTCATTTATTTTTCTAATTAAACACAAAACAATAAAGTAATTTCTCTCTCCTTATTAAATACTGTTTGTTTGGGCTGTATTTCCAAACTGGTGATCCCTAATTATTCATTTCAATAGAAGTCATTAATTATAGTAAGCCTACTTTCCTGGCCACATCAAATTCGTGATCCGTAGGCCACTATATATTATATATATATACATATATATATATATATATATATACACACACACATAGTATATATATATGTATAAATATATATGTTAAACCCTCCGTCTATGGCTTTGGGCGGTTCGAAGTTGACGGGGGTTCTGGTTAGGTAGCAGCAACGGATTTGTTACTCTGGAGTATCTGGTACCATATAAGGAGTCGCAGAAGTTTCTCTTATATTACTCTCCGATTTCTTCTTGTAGTGGATCGGAGGATTTTGTGGAGCTTACTAAATTCTCTGAAGGTTCCTCGATTCTTCTTGTAATGTATTGGAAATTTTTTTTTCTCTATTTAAGACTAAGTTCTCTGAAGAGAGCAAGGCACGAAGGAAAAGACCAAGATATTCTCTTACTATAGTTTACTGCTAAAATGTTACAGGTAATGCTCAAACTCTAAGTTAGATCAGACAAATCAGAATAAATACTGGAGAAATTTGATAAGTTTATATATTAATTTTCTTAATGACATCATTATTATTTAATGCTGACCTGTTTTGTTTTTTATTTTCTAGGCTGAATTATTTTGCAAAATATTTAAAAATAAGGTAAATATTTTAGCTGTAGCAATGTCTAGAGTCTAGACAGAGAAGCAAGATATTTGAAGATGAAGCCATATTTTTGTTTTAAACCGCATTTTGACAGATCTTATGTTAACTAAAAGCGGAAATCGAAATATGCGTTTTATTATGAATTACAATTAAACATGCATATGAGTAAAAATTAAATTCCTAAAATTTAAAATTAAGTGTTAAGCAAGCCATGACTTCATCTTTTACAACGGAGAGCAAATGTATAAAGAAAATGAACATTGCAGAATTTAACAAGATTACACTATGAAGCTAAATCTAAAAGAATGATTAAGTAAATTAAAAATAAATAATTTATCAATTATTCAGTAAAAATAAAATAGAAAGAAAATAATTTTTTTATCTAAACTCTTGTCAGTTTTATGCGAATTTGGACTCTATATGTAAAATTGAATATAAGAATATGAATATATACAAATATAAGTATTAGATGAATATAAAGATTATATGAATATAAGGATTATATGAATATAAGGATTATATGAATATAAGGATTATATGAATATAAGGATTATATGAATATAAGAATTATATGAATATAAGAATTATATGAATATAAGAATCATAAGACCATAAGAATTATATGAATATAAGAATATATGAATATAGGAATTATTCATTGTTCATTTTTACAGGGCTCTTACCTCTAGAATGATATTAGTACAATAATATAACATACTAATTAATTCTAACTAGATGATAACTAATGGTTTTTATAATACAGATCTATATACAACACATGAGTTGGGGTGGTTAAGTCTAGTTCACGTGGTCTGGGTACGCACTCTTGGTCGTGCATAAATAGTTTCACATCGTTCGGTGTCTCTGGTTTTCTTTCGTTTCAAGAATAATCTTTTTACTACAAACATACCGAGGATAATAGCACACACAATAATGATACTAACGGCAGATACTGGAAAAATCGTTACGGTGTAGTATTTGTAAAAGGTTATTCTGGTTATCATCTGAAATTTTAAAACGACTCAACTGATCATTCCATTTAGTGAGCATGAAGTTCCGGTAGGATGGTTACCAGCTTCTTGGAGAGATTTAAGGTTGCTATAACGGGTTTAAATTTAGTTTGCGACGGGAAGGGGTACAAGTCATTAATGGCAACATTATAAGGGTTGTATATTTGGAAGGTTTTTGAACGCAAGGAACAACTAATTGGTGGACGGATAACAGTAGGTATTTTGATGAGAGAATAATTTGACGGACACTCGAAAGTAGCGGTAGTCCTATTTGCGAAAGAAACCCAGATGTCTGGCCCAATTCGGAGTTGAACTGTTTTAGAGGAATGGAATTTCATGAAAGAACATACTGGGGCATATCGGTCACGGATTAAGTCGATAAAGCAAGACCTAATGATTGGAAGAATTACTGGTTTGAGTGGAGGGAAAACGAGTTGTTTGTTCGTTTGCGGGAATCTGCAATGGCGGACGTCGCTATCTGACATCATAGAATATGCTGAAAGGTCTTTGGTGAGGAAAAAGTAAGGGGGTACTATGGGTAGATACAATCGATAGGGATTAGAATTGTTTTGGTAGGGTGTTGGGAAAGGGTGAAATTTGTATACGTCATAAGTGAGTACATCGAAAAATGGTACAATCATGAGGTAAGTGTAGGGGCGTGGTCCATGTACACTGTACAGTCCAGGTGTATTCTAGAAATTGGGGGTAATTATATGGTTGAATGTGAATATGGGTGATAATTTTAATTGTGTCTGAGAGATGTGCATCAAGGACTGGAGTGTATCCCATGGTATTAATGTGGAAAGAGTGATTTTGCTATGGGCTAGCTGGGTCGCACGCAAAAGTTTGGAATGAATCGTAAATATTTGTTGCAAATATTTATCGATTAGGGTTACTTGTAGGTTAATTATTTCTATCTTTCGTGTTCTTTGTATTTAGCTCTCAAGGATTCAAGGTATGTAAATTTGTCCGAAAGGGCGTAGAGGAAGCGGTTTTCGTGTAGTGACTCAATGGTTTGTTCTAAAATGTGTCTATTATATTGCCGATTCCGCAGGAAGTGATTCAGTTTGAGTTCAATTCTTTTAATGTATTCTTCGGTCGCTAATCCGAATAAACCTTTGAATATTTTTCCTCCCAAATCTATCAATCCCCTTTTATTTCTTTGATTAAATTTTGCTGAGTTTTGTGTTCCAGTTTGTATCCATGATAACGTTAATATATCTGATAGGGTGTGTGCTGTAGTTTAAATATTTTCAAATGTATTTTTTAATAGAACGCGACTAATCCCGTCTGTTCCCGCGATATGTTTAACAGAACCGTGAATTTTACTTTCTTTCAAATGCTTTTAATTGGGTTTTTATCTGAAGGATATTGGTTTTAGTTCTAGCAGAGGGTTACAAATTGATGAAAAGGTTCGCGTGTCCTTTCAAAAATTTACCTTCAGCAAGCTTTTCTAGAACAACTCCGGTAGAAATTTTAATGCTAGGGGCTACATCAGTAAATAATTTGCAAAATTATAAGGGGGACAATTTTATTAATTTCTACGTCTTAGATTATACGGAGCTGGGGGTTGCCGTGTGGATACTTGTGTTTGTGTGCGGAGTGGTCGGCCTCGCTTTGGTGGTAGTGGGGATTAAGCTCGTTAAGCTCGGATTCTGAGCGAGTTCGTTTTTTATGTGAAGGTTCTAGTTCACGTGGTTGAAGCATTTGCGGCCGGTATGTAGGGTCCGTGCGTCGATCATCAACCGGTGGTGATGGAGGAGATGGTGGAGTTCCACTGAGTGATCCTCTAGAAGGGGTTTCTCCAGGGTCTGGTTCCGATGGGACTCTCGGTTCTGGGACCTCTTATTGTTCAGAGATTGGCTCGAGTACTGGTGGTATTACGAGCTACCAGTCTTCGTCACGGGTAGTGGTTTCCGTGGTGACCACTTCGGTTTCGTGGTCGCTGCTCAATTTGTTAATACTTTGATCTTTCGAAGGATAGGCGGCTCGAACCCCTGGCAGATGTTTTTTGGGAAGGTGTTTTTCGGCAGCTATCTTCAGATTATCAGCGGGAATGATTTTTAGTTTGGAATGGTCTTGGAGGTCGAGGATTTCGTAACGGTTCTTTCCGAGGTTTTTCATAATCCTGTATGGGCCATCCCATTTTGGGTATAATTTGCGATGAGCACTTGGCGGTTTCACGCTCTTTATGTAACATCGCATACTGACGATTATAATTCGTTGACGGGGATGACGCCTTTGTTGCTCTTGCTCCATTTGTTGGATTCGTTGGTCTAGGGCATATCGGATTATGTCAAAAATTTTGAAAGATCATTCAGTTAGTTGCTGATTTGCTTCTGCCATCTCGGAAGGTGTTAGAACTGCCATGTCGATTTGGACAGGCAAATCAAAAGGTAGCCGTTTGTCGTAGTAATATAAGACAGACAAAGTGAGGGGGTGTCCCTGATGGACACGTTATAGCCGTTGTTGATGGCTGTTTGCACCATGGGGAGGGAATCATCCCATGTACGGGTGGATGCATCGACAACATGGCAGAGGGCTTCTGAGATCTTGCGATTGTCTTTCCACTAAGCCGTTTGCCTGCGGATAGTATGCCACAATGTGTGTATTTTAAATTTTACACATGTTACAGAGTGACTCGAATAGTTTGGAAGTGAAACTAAGGGCGTTATCCGAAATTAGGACGGAGGGAGTAGCATGGTTTTGGCTGACCCGTTCCACCAGGGTTCTTGCTATAGTTTCCGAGGTCTGGTTTGGAATGGCAACTACTTCGCTGTAACGCGAGAAGTGGTCCGTAAACATAATGATGTACTGATTTCCCTTTGATGTTTTGGGGAATGATCCTAGTATGTCCATTCCAGTTCTTTGCCAGGGCCGTTCGCATACTGGATATTTATGTATGGGAACTGTGGATGGTACATTGGCTTTATGTTTTAAACAAGACAGGCATTCAGCGATGTATTCATGTACCTTTTTGTTCATTTCGGAAAAATGGTATCGCTCCAAAAGAATCTTGATGATGCGATCCGGCCCCATGTGGTCATACAAAGGTGAGTTGTGACAAAGTCCGATGGCTATATCTACGAGATCCTTTGGTATTTCCACGAGGTCGTTTCCATTTTCGTTCCTAAAATGTACGAGCCCATCTTTTAGATTGTACTGTTCTTTTACCTTCGATGGTTCTTTTTGTTCCAGGAGAGCCCGAAGGTTCTGGGTGTGTTGGTCCTGTTGTTGAGAGTATTGCAGACATTCGTGGTCGAACACAGGAAGAGTTTCTATCTTATTCACTTGGGTGTCGGGCTTGAGTCTCGACAATACGTTTGGAATAATTTGAAGTTTTCCTGGTTTGTACACGATTTTTACAGCAAAATCCTGATTCCTAAAGGAACCGTTTGAAAGATATCATCGAAGGGGGAAAAAAAGCACTTATGAACGTCAGATAAATAAAAATTATATATATGTGTATATATATATATATATATATATATATATATATATATATATATATATATATATATATATATATATACTGTACATATACCGTATATGCCTGTTAGGGTGGTTAAAAAAAACAAAAGTTTGAAATTTATAGGTGATGATATTTTTTTCCATTATATAAGTCAATAGAAGTCCATTGATACCATTTTTGTCAAAATTAAATTTTGGTTAGGGGTTCCTCATTCAGGTTGAATTTCTTGCATTTAAGGAAGTTAAATTTTTCCTTAATTATGAACCTAATTATTATATTTCTATTGAAGTTTACTTGATTTTATGTATTCTTGATATAAAAATGCAAAGAACATTTGCTGATATTTTTGTACAAAAGATCGATGAATCAGTTTTACCAGACATTTATTTGAATCAAATTTTGGTACTAGTTATGGTTTGTTTCTTTAGTTCTGCATGGTGTGTCTAACGTAGAATGTTCAATGTGGATTTATTTAAGTTGGGTATGGTGTTTCGATGCTTTTCAACTGCTTGTAGAAGCAATTGCAATTGTTCTTCGTTTTAGGTTATCGTTTATGCGAAGTCTTGGATCATGGCAATGCCTCGCTCGGCCACATCACTGGTGACTTTAAGACATTTGACAAAGTTAAAAAAAGTATTAAAGTCCTGATCATCAATCCATTCCTCTACCGGTTTGCTCATGCACGCGGTTGAAGTGGCATTCAAGAGCTGGAAAACAAACCACGATCTTTCGTCTAGTATGTCTATCAGCTGTGTGTCATTGTCTAGGAGGACTAGGCTTTCTTCATTTTCTTCCGACACTGGTAGTAAGGCCAGCTTTTGTGCCATATCTTGCTTCTGTTTGCTGGTCACACAATCGCTGCAAAGAGCAAACACTACCTTCTCTGGCCTCAAGTAAGAAGTGTGCCGTCAGAGAACACCTAGAACACTCTCAGCTATTTCCTTCTTCACCATCTTGTAGCGGATCAGATCTCGGTAGAGGCAGAGGTCGTTGACAGGAGCATCAGCAGCAACTGGCGCTGAGAGCCAGGCTCGGACGTACAGTACGGCGGTAAACTGTACCATTCATTGCAACGTCAGTAAGGTGTGTCGTAACCCAGCTGTTCCCGAAACAGGTACATCTTCGTGTTGTAAATTACCTAAAATGGATAAATTCATTAATTTTTTTTATTAGATTCTATGCCAATGTTTTAATAATGTGCAAATTCAATGATTTAAAATACCTATATACTATACATATTTGTCTATAATTTTTCTAATACGTTGTAATATTTGTCAGAGAATTTATATATTTATTATTTATATGACACTATTCTACATGTTTTTACAAACCTTGCCCATCCAACGAGCGTGATGATATGCACCTGGACGACGGAACTTCACTTCGTGAGGCTCACGAGCTCCGAACACAGTGAGTGTTAGTTCTGCCACCTTGCGATAGTCGTCACGGATAAAGTGACTGCACTCTTTCTTCTGGACCAACGTTTGAAGATTGTAGATCACTTGATTCCGCAGCTGTTTTAACCACGTGTCGTTGATAGGAAGTATCTTGAAGGTTGCTAAATCGATATCTAGCCATCTGCACACAAAATATAATGCTTCATATTTGCCGTATAAATTATGTTTGTTGAAGCATGATAAGTACATATTTTTTGTATTAAACAATCTGTGGTTTAAATTATAATTGTTCATATTGTTTCATATTCAGTATTTTCTAAAACATAATGTAGCAAGATATCTTACCTGTCCTGTAATTCGAGAAATCTTGGTTCAGATGGAAAACTTGTTTTTCCAAATAGTTTAGCCGATACTGACCCTACTATCAATTCTAAAACATGATGGCGACATTCTAGATGGAGTAGCCTTCTTCCCATCATGCTTTGAAGCCTGACTACTTCTCCCTGAATTCTTCCTGTGTTACTAGCAGTTGTGTCGTAGCAAAGTCCAACGACACGTTCCTCTATATTCTAGTCTTCTAGAGCATCCATGGTTGCACGTGCCTGCGATTTGCCAGTCCCATCCTGAAGTCTATTTATTAAAAGAATTTTTCCATTTACATGGTCTGGACTGCCTGAGATAAGGATGGCTTCTCTGTGCTCCTGTATCGGAAAGGAATCCTGTATTAAAAAACATCAAGTAATAATGATTATGGATTTGTAAAACATTCAAAATTTTAAAATGCAGCGTCTAGAAATATAAGCATTGTATAACTAAGTGTTGATTATACATCTATTTCTATACTTTCATCATCTACTTTAGGTAGCTTATCGGGAAAGTTGGATAGAGTTGAGAAAGGGGTTAAGGTTGGTCCGAGATTAGTAGATGCGGAGGGATTCAGAGAAGTTAAGGGTACAGCTAGGCCACGTACGTTAGGTGATAGGAATCTCCCCCCTATCGAGGTTTCGAACCCTTTCGCCCATGTGGATAGGGACATGAACGAGGGGGAAACTATTTTAATTGGGGACTCTTTAGTGCGCCATATGGACAAAGAGTTCGTTGAACGGCATCCAACGAAGAGTAGGAGGGTCTGTCTCCCAGGGGCCAGGGTTGAGAGAGTTAGAGACGAAGTGGATAGGATTGATGTTGCCTCCCGTCACTCGATGTTAGTGACGATGGTAGGGGGCAACGACTCGTATAGGCCCGATACGAGAGTGCCTGACCTTTTGGAGAGATATATGGGGTTGATTAGGTTCCTGAATGCGAGGTCAGATAGGTCTTTAGTTCTAGGTATTACCCCTAGGCACGGTTTGGGTCTTAGGATTACGTCAAAAAGAATATTTTTGAATACTAAATTAGAAGAGATTTGTGCTAACGAAAATGTACCCTTCGTGAAGCTGTGGTTAGAATTTAGTGATCCTAACCTTTTTATAAAAGATGGGGGTGCATTTTAATGAAATAGGTAATGCTAGGCTAGGTAGGTTAATTGACGAAAACGTTCAAAAGCTGTATAGGTTGAAGCCTTCTTTAAACGTTGTGGGTCCAGGAAACGCGGGCCCGACCTGAAAAATAGTTTAAAACGTTGACCCGTGGTAAAAAATAACTTAAACGTCTTTCATTGTAACGCGCCTAGTCTTACCTTTCTTACCAGACGCCTGGTAGACCTAAAGCGGTCTGTCAGTTAGAAGCCCTCGGACGAGACTCCTCCATGCCTCACGATCTCCACACATCAAGTTCGCCCGTTGGAGACTGATTCCACACTTCTCGACAGCACTCTTGATGTTATCCATCCATCGGATCTTGGGTCTTCCAACTGGTCTTCTGTTTTGAGGGGCCCATTCCAGCATTCTTCTTGCTGTCCTTTCCATCGGCATTCGTTGGACATGCCCGTACCATCTCAGTTGGTTCCTCTCAATATTCTCATCAACCGAAGTTACACCCAATCGCCTTCTTATTTCAGTGTTCCTTGTTTTATCGAATCTACTTACTCCTATCAATCTCATAACCCTCATTTCAGCTGCTTGCAGTTTTCCCCTCGTCCTTGTGGTTAGGGCCCAAGTCTCGCTGCCGTATAGTAAGATTGGTTTCAATATTGTTGAGTATATATGCGTCTTTACCTTTTTAGGGATGTTTTGATCTTTCAATAGGGGGTACAGGAAGGGAACATTTCTGCTATATTTAGCAATTCTTTTATTCACCTCTGCATCCATACCCGCATCATTTTCTATCACACTACCAAGGTATTTAAATGTGTCCGTCTTTTTCATTTCCCTTCCCCTAACAAAGATTCCATCCTCGTTCGCTCCCCTCGTTACCACCATATATTCAGTTTTATCATAATTCAGTTTCAGTCCATACTCCCTCAATCTCTCATCCCACCTCTGCATAATTCTCTCTAGGGATTGTGCTGTGTTAGTCCCAACAGCCACATCATCAGCATATCCAAAAATTTCTATTTCCTCTTCAATTTCCTCAGTTATGTGTTCCATAACCCGGTTGTTGTAGGCAATAAATAAAATGGGTAACAGAACACTCCATTGTTTAACTCCTGTGCTTACATCAAACCACTCCTCCGATCCCACCACCGTGCTCTGGGAGACCCTATAGGTGCTCATTACTGCTCTCAGAAGCTTGGGGGCACTCTCTCACTCAAAACCACCCACAGCTTTTCCCTGGGCACACTATCAAATGCCTTCTCCAGATCCAAAAAACATATGAAGCGGTCCAAATTAAATTCTCGGCTCTTTTCAAGATATTGTCTTATGGCTGAAATTTGATCTATAGTACTCCGGCCTGCACGAAAGCCACATTGATACTCCAGTATCTCAGATTCCAGTATGTTTCGTATTCTATGTTCCAAAATCCTTTCATATATTTTCTCCACATGACATATCAAAGACATGCCACCGTAGTTTTGACGTGAAAAGTAGTTTAAAACGTTGACCCGTGGTAAAAAATAACTTAAACGTCTTTTATTGTAACGCGCGTAGTATTAGAAATAAATTAAACGAATTTAAGGCGATAATTTATTCCGGCAACTACGATATAGTTGCTATCACTGAAACGTGGTTAAATATCGTGACTCGGGACTTGTTGGGCGAACTTGATGTACCGGGTTTTAAACTCTTTACTAATGATAGGTTACATAGGTTTGGTGGCGGCGTTTTTCTCTACATTCGTAATTCCCTTAGGGCTATCGAGGTTAAGATAGATTTTCCGGCAGCAATTAATGCGATATGCGTTGAAGTGAGGGCGCGTAGTCTTAGTTTCAATTTTGTTGTTGTTTATAGACCTCCCGTTCAACCCCTTGATACCGATACTAGATTTTACACACTTCTTGGTAACTTTATTAATAATCGTGATAGTATAGTTGTCGGAAACTTTAACTGCCCTAAGGTTAATTACGAAACTTTTACTGGTAACGATGAGGGTTTGAGATTGATTGAGTTCATGGAAGATAATTTTTTACGACAGATGGTTACCGAACCAACGCGCGGTGACAATATTTTAGACTTGGTGATGAAGAACGGCGAAAATATAGTCGAAGGTTTAGAAGTAGGCGAGAGTTTAGGATGTAGTGATCATCAAATTATTAGGTTTAAGTTATTGATAGAAAACACTAAGGATAGTAACGTAATAGAAGTCCCTGATTTCCGTAGGGCCAATTTTGATAGTTTTGCGGATAGGATGAAAGAAGTGGACTGGGATATCTTATTTATGGGTAATGACGCAAATTTGCATTTGGGGGTGTTTAAAGAGAGTTTCTTGAATATCGAAAGGGAGCCTATTCCTCGTAGGCCCAAGCGCGCTAGAAATCATGGGAGGCCCAAGTGGTGGACTAGGGAAATAGGCGAGTTCAAAAATGAGCGTAACAGAGCGCATAGACTTAATAAGCGCAATGGCACGGTAGCTAACGTTAATGGATATATCGAGCTTCGACGTCAGGTTAAAAGATCAGTTAGGAATGCTAAGCGTAATTTAGAGATACTTATAACTGCAGATAGTAAACATAACCCCAAAAGATTTTTCGAGTACGTGAATAATCGTAAACCGATAAAAGATAATATAGGCCCTCTCGTGGACGCTAATGGCGATTTGGCTTCTGACGCTCAGGCGACAGCGGGTATTTTTAATGACTTTTTTGCGACAGTTTTTACCGTAGAAGACGTTAATAATGTCCCCGATGTGGACGATATCGTTCCATTTAGCAGCGAGACTATTCTGGATGAAATAACTGTTTACGAGGGTGAGATTGCGCATTAGATCGATAGGCTAAAAGTTAGCAAGGCTCCAGGCCCTGATGCGTTTTATCCTAGACATCTGAAAGATTTGAAAGACGTTATCGTAGGGCCCCTTAACGAAGATTTTTAATTAGTCACTGGAAACAGGGATTATTCCTGAAGACTTCAAATTAGCTAACGTCACGCCCATTTTTAAAAAAGGCGACCGCACAGTAGCTAGCAATTATAGGCCCATTAGCTTAACATCAACTGTCGGTAAACTTTTGGAATCCGTAGTTAGGGATCGTATCATCGTTCACTTAGAAAGTCGCGATTTGATTAATAGTAGTCAGCATGGTTTTCGACGCCATAAATCTTTTTTAACAAATTTGTTAGAATTTATAACGAAATAGTGCGCGTATACGATGGGCATAGAGCGGCTGACGTTATTTATTTAGATTTTAAAAAAGCGTTCGATACAGTTCCGCATAGAAGATTAATTGCGAAGGTTAAAGCGCACGGTATACGCGGTCAGGTAGCTAACTGGTTAGAGGAATGGCTTACTGCTAGGAGACAGAGGGTCGTTGTTAATGGTAGTGAATCGGGGTGGTTGGATGTAGGTAGCGGTGTCCCACAGGGTTCAGTGTTAGGCCCATTGCTATTCGTAATCTACATTAACGACATAGATATAGGATTGACTAGTAACGTGTCAAAATTCGCGGACGGTACTAAAATAGGCGGTAAGGTTGTTACCGAGGACGATATAAATAGGCTCCAAGACGATGTAAATAGGATTATGGAGTGGACGGATAAGTGGCAGATACAATTTAACGTAGACAAATGTAAAGTTTGGCATATAGGTTCTTGTAACAATAATTACACGTACACGATGGATGATAGAGAGTTAGCGAGCGTTGACGAGGGAGTAGATTTAGGCGTACGCGTATCTAAGGATTTAAAAGTTAGGAACCAGTGGCTGGAGTCTTGCGCAAAAGCTAATAGGATGTTAGGCTTCATAGCGCGTAATTTCGAATTGAAATCGAAGAATATTATATTGCCCCTTTACAAGTCCCTAGTCAGGCCTCATTTAGAATATACCGTTCAGTTTTGGTGGCCGTATTTGCGTGAGGATATTGATAGGTTAGAAAGGGTTCAGCGTCGTGCCACGAAACTAATTCCGTCATTGCGCAACAAGCCTTATGAAGATAGGATTAAAGAGTTAGATTAGCACTCACTCGAAACTAGGAGATTAAGGGGGGAGCTTATTGAAGTTTTCAAAATCGTTAATAAAATCGATAACGTAAATTTTGACAAACTTTTCACTTTCGATAACAGCAATACTCGTAATAACGGATTTAAGTTTCGTGGCAGACGTTTCATTACTAATATCGTTAAAAACTTCTTTACGTTTAAAGTAATTGATAAATGGAATAATCTTCCCGCGTCCGTCGTGAACTCTACCAGCGTTAATATGTTGAAGAAACATTTAGATAGGCATTTTAAAAATATTAACGTTGTTTAAAATAAAAAAACAATTAGCAACAGGAGCTCTGGGGTGGTGGTCGAGGATGAGTCTGTTGATGATTAATGCCAGCTTGTGACATGCCAGCTTGTGATGCAGCAATAAAAAAAAATTAGACTAACACGAACGTAGATGTACCTCGTAGCGTAAACTAACCCACTTTTTGTTATACTCTACCTATTTTTTTCCCCTTATCCTCTCCTTACTTGCATGACTGTAATTCTCTTTACTTGCATGTCTGTAGTTTGCATGATATGACAGTGAGTTAAGACTGTGTTTGCATGGTTTGCAAGCGTTCTTGTTTTACTTCTTTTCATCTTTCACCCCTCTCCTATTCTCTTCGACTATTTTTCCGACTTGTCGGCAGTGGCCGTCGGATGATGATGGGGAGTCTTTCATTCTCTTTTTCTGAATGAATGTTAACCCACGAATGATAGGTTTTGTTACTTACTTAACCCCTTATTCTTCTCTTTTAACCCCCTCCTCTTTCCTTTCTCTCGGGCTAACCTTAGAGTGGATCTTAGAGCCTTTGTTAGCCTTAGCTTCTGTAGATCTGTAGATCTGTAGATCTTTCCATTCCAGTGTACTACAACATATTTTGGAGGGATAAATTTACTCTTAACATCTTGTGCCATTTCACGTCGATGTAATGCGCTCTGTCTCACTGTTGTTGCCTTGGAGATGTTAAATTGGTCAAGATCCACCGGTGGAACTGCTGATCGCATGACTGCACTGACAACTCCAGCAACCTAAGCCAACTCCACTGACCTAAGCCAACTCCACTGACAACTCCAGCAACAAAGCTAACTCATGTAAATTAATTGTACTGATATATATATGTTATACGAAAGTAGATCAACCGTAAACAAACCTGATTGTTGGACAGGCGGAATCGATCGATCTCAATAATGGGAATACATCTCAAAAGCTTACGAGGCAGATTGACAGAAACTGTCTTCAATACATCGTTTTGTGGGTGCAATGAATTGACTATCCGAACCATTAATCCTTTCAGAATTATCATTAATCTCAGAGTCATCCGATTTCTCAGAGAAAGCTTCAGCATAATGCTGTTCCTTTGAAGTGGAAGCTTCAGAATGAAGGCTCGCATCTTTGGAGTGTCGGGCTATCTTATTTTCATCTCGTCTTAACCTTTCTGCTTGTTGTTTCTCTTTGTGCTAAACACTTTGTCATTCTCAGGCATTGTACGAAGTCTTTCTGAACGTTGATCTATGTAAAACCTAATATCTTCGTCTTTATCGTATGCATTTAGGAATCTGTTGCATTTGATTTCTTCGATCGCATCATTGCTCCGATGTCCAAAGTCGATCAAGTTTGTCTGTAAACAGCTTTCTCTTTTCTCCAGGGTCAGATTCTCTTTTCCTGTTTCCACTCACTCCACAAAGCTTCTAGCTTCTTGATGCAGTTGCATGGCCACATTGTCTTAATTCTAGCCATCGCCAGAATGTAAGAACATTGTCAACAGTTATTTTGACCGCTTCTCGCCTACTACAGCACTTTTCGTTAACTAAAAGAAATAACTAAGAACTTCTCGGGCAGTTGGCAATTTCGAGACGCAGATAGTGTGTGTCGGCTGTCCTACCAGGAAACGTTCGGTCGAGTGTCTCAGTACAGGAAATGAAGGCGAAACCTTGTCCTTTTTGTTCTGGTTCATTTCGCAATCACTCTTATACCATTACTAGAATATTTCAACAAACAAAATCAATCTGCAACAAAAAATTAATTGTAATTGAGGTAACAACCTTACGCTAGACAGACTATACAGAATTTAAGAAATCAGTGACTGGAAAAAATACGTCTTGAACTGTAGTGGGTTTGACATGGCCCTACATTCAATTATATGAAATATGCATATAATCGTCATCTGTACAATAAAGAACAATGTTTTTAGTTACGTTTTCTCATAGAAAATGGCCTTGTGGTCGCCCACAAAATATAAAAAACAAGAATAATGGAATACAGAAGAAAGCATGCGACACCGCCATGATTCACATGCTTATTAAATGATATACAGATCAAGAAATAAGTGCCTTATTATTATAAATTAAATTATACAATTAAATTTGGGAACAAATTAATGTTATATTAGTAAATTGCAGTGCTACCGTTATTGCGAATCACTAAATTTCCCTAAACATTAAATTTCCCTAAATTGCTCTAAATTGAAGAAAAACTGAAGTTTCCTGAAATCCGAGTAATTCAACCTCGATGAGGAACCCCTAAACAAATTTTGACTTTGACAAAAATGGTATCAAAGAAATTCTATTGACTAATGTAATGGGAAAAAATACCATCACCTATAAATTTCAAACTTTTTTAATTTTTTAACCACCCTAATATGTGTGTGTGTGTTTTCTGTTCCTCCTTGATAATGTGAATATATCACGAAAGCGCTCGGACTTTGTGTTTCCTTTTCCTTGTGGTTGTTTGCTTATTAATAAGGTCACGTGTTATTTTGTGATTCTAGTGCATATATATATATATATATATATATATATATATATACAGGGTGGGCCGTAAGTTTCCATACATAGGAAAAATTAAACGTTTGTTTTTATGTTTCAGATACCCTAAGAATATGCGTTTGACGTAAGATCTTGTTTACTGATGAAGCAAATTTTTACGTCAATGGAGAGGTTAATCGGCAAAACATACGTTATTGGAGTAATGCTAACCCTAACTGGCTGAGTCCGACGAAGATGCAAGGTGCCGGTAAAGTGATGGTGTGGGCCGGGATATGGGGTGACAGAATTATTGGACCAATTTTGTCAGTGGAAATCTTAATGCCGAAAGGTATCTTAACATGTTGCAAGAAGAGATTTTCCCATCCCTGCTAAACGAGGAAGGTAACTTCCCAGTTTACTTCCAGCAAGATGGAGCTCCA
This sequence comes from Bathynomus jamesi, assembly GCA_023014485.1. Classification (NCBI taxonomy): domain Eukaryota; kingdom Metazoa; phylum Arthropoda; class Malacostraca; order Isopoda; family Cirolanidae; genus Bathynomus; species Bathynomus jamesi. The sequence goes on from JAJOZX010002380.1 coordinate 496,214, forward strand.
CCTCATTATGGTCTCTCACGTGCGTCGGTATTTGGATCAGCAGCAGTTTCCGGATGCTTGGATTGGTCGGCGTGGTCCTGTGGAGTGGCCTCCCAGATCCCCAGATCTCACCCCCCTTGATTTCTATCTTTGGGGGCACTTGAAGGCCATGGTGTATCAGGAAAAGATACGAGACATAAATCATCTAAAGGAACGTATCACCAACGCCATTACAAGCATAACGTCAACTGTGCTAATGCGTGTTCATCAACAGTGGGGAACACGTATTGAAATGTGTTTTCAAAACAATGGCAACCATGTAGAGCATATTATAAATAAAAATGGTTGTCCATAACAAAATGTTTATTTTTCCTATGTATGGAAACTTACGGCCCACCCTGTATATATATATATATATATATATATATATATATATATATATATATTTAACAGTATATACAGTGTGTGTGTGTGTGTGTGTGCAGTATATACAGTGTGTGTGTGTGTACAGTATATACAGTGTGTATTTATATATATGCATATAACTGCAATGACCGCGCAGTATATAAATGAATAGAAACGACATAAGTACTAAGGAACGTCTCTGCACACGAGGAGGAGAGATAACGAATAAATGAAAAATGAGGCGAACCTTAGTACTTATGTCGTTTCTATTCATTTATATACTGCGCGGTCATTGCAGTTATATGCGCATATTCACGATTTGCGAGGGTGCCTTCTCAGGGCATTGGTTTCTGCCCTATGTGGGAGAATTTCGATTTGTGATTAATTGAGGTCCGTAGCATAATGGTAGCGCGTCCAACCGGCAATTGGAAGGCCCTGGGTTCGATTCCCGGGCGGTTCGCCTCATTTTTCATTTATTCGTTATCTCTCCTCCTCGTGTGCAGAGACGTTCCTTAGTACTTATGTCGTTTCTATTCATATATATATATATATGAACAGAAGGACCAACACAACGGCAAACATTTTCATTTATTTTTTGTACTTCAGACGATTCGACAAATCTTTTGTCATCATCAGTGAATTAATTCTTAAAACCTTAAAACAAAAATAAAAAATGAAAATTACATCAATACAATATTAAAACCATTAAAATTAAAACCTTAAAACAAAAATAAAAATAATGAAAATTGCATCAATACAAAATTAATCATTAAAATTACATCACTACAAAAAATTAAAATCATTAAAATTAAATTACCTCAACAGGTAAATACACAATGTTTACATCCACCTCCATACTTGACAAAACCTAAGAGAAAACTGTATGGTCAGTAAATTAGAAGGTATGATATGTCTATGAAATCGGTTGTTAGTTAAAAGAGCTGTAATTTGTAAGATGAACTATTATTGTTAATGGAGGGTTTGTTTCTATAGATGTACAACGATTCTAAAATTCGGAGTTCTGTGAGGTTATTGGATCTAGTTAGAATTTCAAACTGAGTTTTGTGAAGGGGATGGTTGTTTTCATTACTATGGTTTCTAATTGAGGATTGTGGTGGGCTACTGAGGGGACGGTTGGTACGGATTGATAAGCCCAAATGTTGAGAAAGGCGTACCTCCAGTTGGAGTTGAGTACTGCCAATATACGCAGCCTTACAGCTGTCGCACGTGTATTTGTAAACAACATTAGGGCATACAGCCCACCACAATCCGCATTTAGAAACCATAGTAATGAAAACAACCATCCCCTTCACAAAACTCAGTTTGAAATTCTAACTAGATCCAATAACCTCACAGAACTCCGAATTTTAGAATCGTTGTACATCTATAGAAACAAACCCTCCATTAACAATAATAGTTCATCTTACAAATTACAGCTCTTTTAACTAACCAACCGATTTTCATAGACATATCATACCTTCTAATTTACTGACCATACAGTTTTCTCTTAGGTTTTGTCAAGTATGGAGGTGGATGTAAACATTGTGTATTTACCTGTTGAGGTAATTTAATTTTAATGATTTTAATTTTTTGTAGTGATGTAATTTTAATGATTAATTTTGTATTGCTGCAATTTTCATTATTTTTATTTTTGTTTTAAGGTCTTAATTTTAATGGTTTTAATATTGTATTGATGTAATTTTCATTTTTTATTTTTGTTTTAAGGTTTTAAGACTTAATTCACTGATGATGACAAAAGATTTGTCGAAACGTCTGAAGTACAAAAAATAAATGAAAATGTTTGCCGTTGTGTTGGTCCTTCTGTTCATCTGTAAGCTCTGTTTCCCTAAGGAGAAGTCAATAGCTTTGATATATATATATATATATATATATATATATATATATTATATATATATATATATATATGCTCAGAATTGGAAGTGTAAATGACATACAAAGCAAAAAAAGATCAGATAATTTTTTATCTGGATTTCTCTTTAGAACATTGATGTAATAGAAACTCGCATCATTTTTATATCAAAGCGTAAAATAAATATTATATAAATTTATTCTATTTGAAAATAAAGGAAAAATAAATATGAAACTAGGAATATATTTTTAAGCGCATTTTTCTCCGGTGTTGAATTTGAATTCGAGAGATCATAAAATTTATTTACATTATTTCGAACCGCATTTAAACGCATCAAATATTTAATGAGAAATAGTTTCATATCACGAGATTAAAGTTAGGAGTATGTGACGTAATGGTATATTTAAAGTAGAATTGCTGAAAGAACATAAGCTTTTTATATGTATATATATTTTTGCGAGATACGAGATTTGTTCAAAACGTATCCGGACTGATGCGATTATAGACAGAATACGGTACTTACAGTGTTTGGAGCTTAATCTCCCTCAAATTAAACTCCTTTTGAAGCCACATACTTTGCCCAACGCTCCTGCCATTGTTGAAAACATTTTTCGAAGGCACTTTTCAGAATGGCCAAAAGCTGTTCCGTCGAATTTCTTTTAATGGTCTCATCGTCATCGAATCGGTGTCCTTTCAGGGTTTGTTTTAGTTTATGAATAAAAAAAAAGTCGCATGGAACCAAATCCAGGGAATATGGAGGCTGCTATCCTTGGGGGCTGTGTTTTTAGCCAAAAATTGCTGAACAAGTTGCGACGAATGAGATGGCGCGTTATCGTGATGAAGCATCCAGTCTCCGGATTTCTACTTCTGCTGCCGTTTCCTCTCAACTGCTTCACGTAGACGTCTCAAAACTTCACTGTAAAATTCCTTCTTGTTGTTTGTCCCTGTGGAGCATATTCATAGTGCACAACATTTTCACAGTAAAAAAGACAAGTAACATGACCTCATCGTAAGAAATCGCCACGAAACAAAACAGAACTTAAATGGCTCACCATAGTGGATTCATGCTACACAATGAAGCGCAACATCAGTCAACTTGTCTCGACATGCAGATACATGTTTAGTACAGTCACAACTCCAAGTGTGACCTTGTTCCAACAATAAACACCCTCTCCGGATATTTTTTGAACAGATCACGTGTGTGCATATATATATATATATATATATATATATATATATCAGAAGGCTGGGTGTTGGTCACTCCAGGGTCACCAATTTATAGTGGACCTAGTTTTAGCCGTTTAAGGTGATAATGATTTAATTGTATGCTAGTGATTAATTGATGCAATGACTGATTGCTTATTAATGATAGGCTGGGTTAATAATTTATGATGTAAAGTATCACCAATTGAAAGTGGCTAAGGCGTATGCCTACTATAATAATGCCGAGTGATTCGAATTGCTTCGGGATCACCAGTTCAGATTACTCCTGAACAAATTAATGTAAGGTTATAAAAAGTACCTTATTGTTTTGTATTTTATTATGAAAATAAAGTAGTTATTTATTCACGGTAATTAACGAAGGATTGACAGTAATTATTTTATAGCCTTTACGTTATGCTGATGACATGGAACTTAGCTAGTAAGATGAATGATTAATAGCTTAATTGACACTTAATACATTCATTGATGGTACGTAAATGGCATGAAAAATGGTACATCGAATGGGCCTAGTAAATGACATAAAGAATGCACGTGCGTTTAGTACAGTGAATGGAATACGTGACACTCTGATTAAGTAGGCTAGAGGATTGAATAGATGGACAGAATAAATGATGCGACCTAATACTAATGGATTGAAGTGCTTGACAATGGTTACACAAATATAATTATATATAAGGCCATTATGTGCTGCTAAATGATTACGCCAGGAGAATATTTAGTTATCACATAAATAGATGAATTGAACACAATAACGGATGATACGCGAAATTACGGTATTGAAATGACACTTGAATTGAGTACTGCGTTTTAACAAGAGTCAGATGGAACGTTTAATTACACACTTTGGGAGTATAGCCTACCGTTCCGCGGTAGGCTGGTGTAGTCTTTTCGAGAGTTACTTAGAAAAGATGCACCTATCTTACCGGAACGATGAAAACCTTTGTTGAAGTGTCGAGTGAACCTATTACTGTAGGCTCGAAGTGTCGTTGATCGTCCTCTGGAAGCTGGTTGACTAGGATCGTGTTGTTGCCTCTTGAGATGCAGGATGGTCTGAAGGTGATCTTGCAGACGTAGGCCTGAGGAGATGCCGGGCGCCGGTCGCCTCCAGTATTGATTCGCTTGTTGTAGAATTGAGGTGATGCTTGAGAGGCAAACCGGCGGAAGGCGAAACGGCGCTGAGTTTCGAAGAAGTGCTTCTGTAGGCTGACGGCGGTAGGTCTTAAGTGATGATAGATCGAAGGCCTTGAAGGAAGCAGCAGGCCGCTCCTCCGGCGGGAAGCCGGAGGGCGGTTGACGGACGAGTGTTGCTCGTGAAGGTGGAGAGCCAGTAAGTGTGAGAGTGCGAGTGAGTGGAATCTCGCTTATATTACTTCGGTGACGTGGACTTTCGCGGGCTTTCTTGAAACTCCGCCCTACGCTTCCTTTAGTTGAAGAACTTGCTTTGCGCGGGCCTTTTTGGGACAAAACAAACGCTTTCATTGTTCTGAATCCGTGACCACGTGTGTCTTCCAATAATGTTTGATGAAGGCGTGGAAAGAAGAATTTGTCTGTCTATTTGTTGGTCTATTTCTTGTCGATCCGCTACATATATATATATATATATATATATATATATATATGTGTGTGTGTGTGTGTGTGTGTAGTGGCAGAGACGTTTTCAAATATTTTAGCGATGTTCCATCAACACAAACACGACCAAGATGATGTCACACAAGCACGACTAAGATGACGTCACATCGCGAGGATCCACTCCAAGCATGTCCTTACGTTTTGCCTTACACCTCAACCTCGTTACAAGGATTCCACGCCACCAACGAACCTCGACTCGACTCTCCAAAGAATTACTGACACGAGAACTACTACCATGTGAACACCTTTTGTGCAGGTCCCATTTTGGCCTGATGTCATTCATCTAACTTTAGATAGAGACTAATCATTACCTCGCGCGTTATTAATATTGAAGTCTTTATTATTTCAACAGTAAACAATCAACATATTCTGTCTCATTCATAAATCATTTATTTTGTTTAATAAAGGAAGAAAACGCATTCTATCAACCTAATTAATAACTTAATAACAATATTTGATGTGAAAAGATCACGGTCACTCCAGCTTCATTCAGCCTTATCATTAACAATCAATTATTAACAATTAACTGTAATTATCATCATCAATATTATAATGCCAACATTTACGCGTGAATCGATACATACATACAGTATATATATATATATACACTCTGCTTTACTTTCTGATGAAATGTTTAATTTAAAATTAATAAATAATTAATCATATTACATGCAGGGAAAATAGTCTTAAATATTACATAAAATAATATATTAAATATGAAATTACATCAGAGAAATTAATATCGTGATGTAATTGTAAGTTATATTTGAATATCTGAATTAATAACTACTTCATTACACACACACACACACACACACACATAATATATATATATATGTGTGTGTGTGTGTGGTGTGTGTGTGGTGTGTGTGTGTGTAGTGGAAGATTGTGTAGCGGACGATACAAAGATCAGCAGAAAAATCAGCGATACAAATGAATTTGAGGCCTTGCAGAGGGACACGAACAAAATATACACATGGTCAGAAGACAACAACATGACATTTAACACTGAGAAATTTCAGCTCTTGAGATATGGTAGAAAAGAGGAACTTAAAAGATTGCATATTATGCTCCACATAGACAGGAAATTCAGAGAAGCACGAAAGCGGTCGATTAGGGGTAATAATGACTGATGATGCCTAATTCGAGACACAAAATCAGATAGCAATAAACAAAGCAAAAAGAGTCGCGGGACAGGTACTAAGAACGTTTAAAAGGAGGGACAAGACAGTAATGATTCCCCTGCTGAGAACACTGATTATACCAAAACTTGAATACTGTTCAGTTTTGACATCTCCATATAAAAAGAAAGAAATTAATAAACTGGAAGAAACGCAGACATTTCACAGCCAAGATTGATGGTTGCAAAGAACTCAACTACTGGGAAAGACTAAGTAAACTAAATCTGTACCCCCTGGAAAGAAGAAGAGAGGTACACCATAATCTAACATATGGAAAATTATCGGAAAACTGGTATCAAATCTCAAACTAAACCCAATTACCATCCAAACAATGCTGAAAAATAGGAAAGGCAGAATGTGTAGTGTTCCCAAATTAAACGCTCGACAAGGGACCTCAACACTGAAGGAAAATAGCTTGGCTGTCAGGGGTCCAAGACTTTTCAACCAACTTGCAAAGGACCTCAGAAACGTTACAAGGGTCAAAGTTCAACTCTTCAAGAGAAGAGTAGGATCACCTGAAGATCAGGGCCCCATGTATTCTTGTTTTTTGCTTTACAGTACCAAATATAATAATAAATTAAATTGAATGCCCGGTTAGGTCAACTGTACGCCCTTGACGATTGGTTAGGTTAAGTCGTGATATTTTCATTAGTTTTAACGAAGATATCATTTGGTAATTGAGGCTGGAGGCCCTGATCTTCAGGTGATCCGAAGACTAGATGCCTGGCTCAGGACGGTGCCAGATGAGCCGGATGTACCTGGCTATGTGCGGTGGAGAGCGCAGGAGAACGGCTTGCTCCTCCACCAAGCCAGGATTAGAGGCGGATCTACCAGCTTGACCTTCGTGTGAAGAAAGGCCGACGCACGGAACCCTAACGAGGTTAACGAGGTATGTATACTTTGGAACCTTGGAGAAATTACATGTGATGATTCTCATCACATGGAAGTTAAGATCGTGACCCCACCTTTAGAAATGACTTGTTGGAGAAGAGTGTTCCTTTCTTGAGCTCTTCATTTCACATGTCCAGGTAGAACTGGCTCATCAGGAATTGTTCTGAGCTAAGTGTCTAATTTTCTTTTAAATACTTGCACAGCGACACCATTTGTTTACTAGAGTTCTTTTGACAACTAGTTAAATAGTCTTGACCTTCTGTTGAAAAAACTATTTTACTTCAGTGTTGAGGATATTCCTTGTCTAACCGTTAATTTCGAACACTACACATTCTACCTTTCCTTCTACCTTCTATATTCTACCTTTTCTTTCTTTCACTGTTTTTTAAAGGTTACTGGGTCCCATTTCAGCTTAGGAATTAGTTTGTCTATCATTTTCCATGTGTAAATTATAGTGTACCTCCTTCGTCTTCTTCCCATTGAATATAAGTTCAATTTACCTAATCTTTACATGAATATAATTTACTTTATATTTATTTTTTTAGTTAAGACAAGGCAATATTCTAGGTTAGGAATGATGTTTATTGTTATCTTATAGTATTTTGTGTCTCAAATTTCGCATTCGCAAATCTTTCGTTTCTGAGGTTCTTTGAATTTCTTGTCCATTTGGGGCATAGTAGATGGATTCTAGTTTCTCGCTTTTCCGTATCTTAAGAGATGAAATTTGTCGGTATTAAATTTCATATTGTTGGCTTTTGACCATTTGTGTACTCAGTTCGTGTCCGTTTGTAGTGATTCTATATCAGGTGGGTCTATTATTTTCTTACGAATATTTTATCCTCAACAAAGGATGTTATTGCGCTATCATTACTCATATTAATTAGCATGATTATGAATAGTAATGGAGCTATTACTTTTCCTTGTGCAGTAAGCTACGTACTCCGATTTTGACTATGCTATTCCTTTGATTGTAACCACTTGCTGCCGCTCACCATGAAAGTTATATATCCATTTCCTAACATTTCCTGCGATTCTCATATAGTTCAGTTTCTGTGCTATAATTCTATGATCACACTTCTCCGACGCCTTAGCAAACTCTATGTAAATTAGGTCACAATTATCATTGCTTTCGAGTGCATCAATGCATTATTGTAAAAGGCACGCTATTCCTGGTCCATGTTGGTTCTCATTTACTCTTTCCCGTGTCTTCAAGATTTTACAGATTTTTTCTTTCTTCTTTCAAATATTTTGGTGGGATGAGATGCCAGCTGACATCGCTCGCGATCTATCCCCTCCTTCATATACTGCAATTACAGTATGTTTGATCTCTTCAGGATGCCAGTTATTTCTGCTGTGGCCAGTTATCTTCTCCATATTGAATACAGGGGTGAAACGATTTCATTCTTACAATTTTTAATCCATTTTTAATCCATTTATCCGGACCTACGACTAAGTTGCCTTTAGTTTTCTTACAGTTCGTGTTACAGCGTCTGTTGTAAAATCAAAGTCCGTTATATTCTTCCTTGTAATTCTTCAAAACTACCATTTCTATCGTTTTTGAGGTTACTGAAAATGATTCATATTGAGGTCTATGTATTTCAGATATTTCTTTCAAATCATCGGTGAATGCCTTGTTTTCTTTCTTCAAAGATTCAATAGTAGCGTGATTTTTCGTTTTTCTTTTTACAAAATTATAAATACATTTTCAATTATACTCTCTCTCTCTCTCTTCAGTTATGTTAATAGTGGAAAGCCCATTAGAAGCTGCGGACCTCGACGCGGACATCGCTAATGTACTGAATGAGTACTTTGCGCGAGTGTTCACCAGGAAGGACACCCGCGTCATCCCCGAGCCAGGCGTCAGGCACGACGGTGCTCGCTTGGATAGTGTTTGGTGTACCGCGACAGACGTTGCCGATAGTATAGACAAACTGAACGCGTTTAAGGCTCCTGGGCCAGACCAGTTCCTCCCCAGAGTGTTGCGGGAAGTGCGCGACCAGGTGGCTCCCCACCTGGCTACAGTCTTCAACAAATCGTTGGAGACGGACCAAGTGCCTGGTGACTGGAGGGAAGCCAACGTGACGCTTATCTTTAAGAAAGGGGATCACGAAAGTCCAGGGAACTATCGTCCCGTTAGTCTTACTTCGGTTGTAGGTAAGTTCATTCGAGGGGATAATAACGGATAGGATCGTTGACCATTTGGATTCCTACAAGCTGCTTGGGGATTTCCAACATGGGTTTAGACGGCATAGGTCGTGTCTCACCAACCTGCTCGAGTTTTTCCACGTCATGTGGAGTGAGTACGATAAGAGTACGGCGATTGATATACTGTATCTCGACTTTCAGAAAGTCTTTGATAAGGTACCTCACCGCCGGCTAATCTCCAAAGTCCGCGCGCTGCGTATCGATGGGGAAGTAGATAGCTGAATTGGAAACTGGCTGAAGAATAGGCGGCAGAGGGTTGTAATTAAAGGGGCTAGCTCGGGTTGGGCCTTCGTCACTAGCGGGGTTCCTCAGGGTTCCGTTTTGGGGAAACGGTTGTTTATCATTTACATAAATGATATCGACACTGGCATCGTCAGTAGGATCGCCAAATTCGCTGATGACACCAAGCTTGGGGCCAATGTTGGGACGCCCGAAGCGATCGAGCACCTGCGTGCGGACATACGTAAGACAGGAGAGTGGTCCGAAAAATGGCAAATGCTGTTCAACTTGGGTAAATGCAAGGTGCTGCACATTGGCTACCCCAATCCCAAGTCGGTCTACTCCATGGTGTGGAGTAATATCGAGGCCACTGATTTGGAAAAGGTCTTGGGTGTGCTAATTAGTAGTGACCTTAAGTTTACCAAACAGTGCGTAGAGGTGAAAAAGAAAGCCCAGAAACTGTTGGGTTATATGAGGAGGCAATTTCGATTTCGGAACAAGGAGACTGTGCTCTCTCTGTACAATTCCCTGGTTCGGCCGCACCTGCAGTATGCTGTGCAGTTCTGGTCACCCACCCTCAGGGAAGATATTGAGAGGCTGGAGCGAGTGCAGGCGAGGGCCATAAAGTTAATCCCTTCCGTTAGGCATATGGGCTACAATCGACGCTTACGCGTCCTGAAGTTGTTTTCGCTGGATACTCGGAGGCTGCGCGGTCAACTCATCGAGGTTTTCAAGCTCTTACACGGGTTCGACGATGTCGATTTTAGAAGCATGTTTAGTTTAAATGATAACTCAACTCGCAACGATGGTTGGAAGTTGGATTTGAAACGGTTTCGCACTAGTGTGTGTGGGCCAATGTTGGGACGCCCGAAGCGATCGAGCACCTGCGTGCGGACATACGTAAGACAGGAGAGGCTGGAGCGAGTCCAGGCGAGGGCCATAAAGTTAATCCCTTCCGTTAGGCATATCGGCTACAATCGACGCTTACGCGTCCTGAATTTGTTTTCGCTGGATACTTGGTGGCTGCGCGGTCAACTCATCGAGGTTTTCAAGCTCTTACACGGGTTCGACGATGTCGATTTTAGAAGCATGTTTAGTTTAAATGATAACTCAACTCGCAACGATGGTTGGAAGTTGGATTTGAAACGGTTTCGCACTAGTGTGTGTGGGCCAATGTTGGGACGCCCGAAGCGATCGAGCACCCGCGTGCGGACATACGTAAGACAGGAGAGTGGTCCGAAAAATGGCAAATGCCGTTCAACTTGGGTAAATGCAAGGTGATGCACATTGGCTACCCCAATCCCAAGCCGTTCACCCACCCTCAGGGAAGATATTGAGAGGCTGGAGCGAGTCCAGGCGAGGGCCATAAAGTTAATCCCTTCCGTTAGGCATGTGGGCTACAATCGACGCTTACGCGTCCTGAATTTGTTTTCGCTGGATACTCGGATGCTGCGCGGTCAACTCATCGAGGTTTTCAAGCTCTTACACGGGTTCGACGATGTCGATTTTAGAAGCATGTTTAGTTTAAATGATAACTCAACTCGCAACGATGGTTGGAAGTTGGATTTGAAACGGTTTCGCACTAGTGTGTGTGGGCCAATGTTGGGACGCCCGAAGCGATCGAGCACCCGCGTGCGGACATACGTAAGACAGGAGAGTGGTCCGAAAAATGACAAATGCCGTTCAACTTGGGTAAATGCAAGGTGATGCACATTGGCTACCCCAATCCCAAGCCGTTCACCCACCCTCAGGGAAGATATTGAGAGGCTGGAGCGAGTCCAGGCGAGGGCCATAAAGTTAATCCCTTCCGTTAGGCATATGGGCTACAATCGACGCTTACGCGTCCTGAATTTGTTTTCGCTGGATACTCGGATGCTGCGCGGTCAACTCATCGAGGTTTTCAAGCTCTTACACGGGTTCGACGATGTCGATTTTAGAAACATGTTTAGTTTAAATGATAACTCAACTCGCAACGATGGTTGGAAGTTGGATTTGAAACGGTTTCGCACTAGTGTGTGTGGGAATTACTTTACCTATAAGATCTGTGACACGTGGCACAGGCTAACTTCAGAAGTTGTGAACAGTTCCTCTGTGGATCAGTTCAAGAAAAGGTTAGACCGAATCTTGCAGACTATTTGAGGGTGTATGAATTTTTCCCTGGCACCCGTTGCCATTGGTACCTCCTCGGTATGGGCCGCAAGGCCTTTTGAAACACTTCTTGTCCTTGTAACTTGTAACTTCTCTCTCTCTCTCTCTCTCTCTCTCTCTCCTCTCTCTCTCTCTCTCTGTCTTTTATGTCGCGATGAATGGTCTCCACTTTCCTTGTAACTCCTTGTAACTCAATGTTCTTTTTACATACGTTGTCTTTGAAATTCATTAATTTTGCCGGCCTCTTTATATATATATATATATATATATATAATATATATATATATATATATATATATATATATATATATATATATATATATATATATACAGGGACGTAGACAGGGGGTGCTACGGGGGCTTCAGCCACCCCCGAAATAAAATCATAGGTTTGATATTTTTATGCATTACTTATGAGTAGGGACGTCGGAAAAGTTCGTAAAAGTTTTTATGAATTTTTTTGAACTGTTAGCCACTTTTATGAACTTTTTGAACTTGCGAACTTTTAGCAATTTTTTATAAAAAAAAAAAATAAATAAAACTTCTAAAGGTCGTGCAATTTGGGCAATTCTAGCTGGAATTTTAGACGAATAAACAAACTGCAAACCCTACCTAATTGATCTGGTTGATTTGGAAACTGCAAATGGTGACAACATTTGTCAGTTTGTTAATGATGCTCTTGTCAAATTGTTTGCAGGGAAAATAGATTACAGTAATGTTATCTATATCGTTTCCGATGGAGCAGCATACATGGTGAAGGCATGCAGGGCTCTAAAGGCACTTTATCCCAACCTTCACCACTGCACTTGTGTTGCGCATCTTCTTTTGCGTGTTGCAGAACTAGTTCGATCAAAATACAAAAATGTTGATAATTTTGTTTCTAGCATGAAAAAGATATTGGTAAAATGTGCTCATTGAAAAAGACAATTTTCTTCAGAAACTGGCCTTCCGCTCCCTCCGGAGCCAGTTCTAACACGCTGGTCAACTTGGCTAAATAGTTGCTTCTATTATGCAAAAAACTTTGTCAAAGTTAAAACATTTGTTTTAAGTCTAGAACCTGAATCACAAGCCATTACAGATACCCAGGAATTACGGCGATCTCAAACTATCACAAGACATTGCTTTCATCGCATCAAACTTTCCGTGTTTGACAGATGCTATCAAGAAACTAGAAGGTCGTTTAAACCTAGTGGATGCTATGCACGTTCTACAAACTGTTAAGGATACCATAACCTGTACGCCTTACAAAGAAAAATTAGTAGTTTTGAAAAAAAATTCTGAATTTGAAGTTCTCATAAGATATGCGCAGGTTCTGCAAGAAAAAGAAGGTGAGCGCATTTAAATGTGCACCATTAGTCTCTGTCGAAATTGAGCGCTTCTTCTCTCGTTACAAGGACGTAGTGTCGTCAAAGAGACTGAATCTGACCGTCGAACATGTAAAAAAGAATATGATGCTGCAATGGAATGAAGACGTTTCATTTGTGTTTCTGTGTCCACCCGAGGAGGATGCCAGTGGGCGTCGAGGCTGTTGTGGAGGTGAACTCTGTCTATTGGAGTGGGTTTTTATTTTCATATTTTGACCTTCACGTAAAAAAGTGAAGTTTTTTGCGGTCTCTGGATTATTTCCTAATCGCCTTTTTTCATTCGTTTTTCGGTTTATAATTTCTGTATAATAAACAACAATGTAATAACCAATGTAATAATAAATTTATAATTTCTGTAATTAATAATTATGCAATATTAAATGTAATAAATTTAATTATAAATGTAATAATTATGTAAAAATAATAGAATCTGTATGTTTAGAACAGGAAGATAGTTTTAAAATTTGTGCGAATGTACTTAATGAAAATGCCCCTCCTGTCTCGAGAGAATGGAATCCAACCTAGGTGCGAATTTCTTAACGGTCGATCCCTGAACTGTTTTTCCCTCTTGTTTTGTTTCATTTGTGTTTCTGTATCCACCCGAGGAGGATGCCAGTGGGCGTCGAAACTGTCGTGGAAATAAACTCTGTCTATTAGAGTGGGTTTTTATTCTCATATCCCAGGATTATGTTTATTTTTATTTTTTGTGTTTATAAAAGTTTTTTATACAAGTTTATTTTTGTTTTATATGAGTTTATCAATAAATATAATAAATAATAGTTTTTTGACCTCCTGAAAATACTAGATTGTTTTTATGAACTTTTTTAAACTTTTGGGCCAATTTTATGAACTTTTATGAACTTTCAAAGCAAATTTCATGAACTTTTTTGAGGTCTTTACTTTTGGGTAAGTATGCCATGTTTAATTATTGCAATACATTTAGGAATGTGTTTTTACTCATTTACACAGTTTAAAAAAAAAATATATATATATATATATGAAAAATTATTTCACGAAAGTGACACGTGAAAAGTATTTATGATGAATAAAACCACGAAGGAAAAAAGAAACACAAAGGGGTGCTCAAGCGCTTTCGTCTAATGACATCCTCAGGAACACTGGAGTGAAAGGACAGATCAAGGCAATATATGGGTTACAAAAATAAACATACATACATACATATTCATATATATATATATATACATATATATATATATATATATATATATATATATATATATATATATATATATATATATATATATATATGAATATGTATGTATGTATGTTTATTTTTGTAACCTATATATTGCCTTGATCTGTCCTTTCACTCCAGTGTTCCTGAGGATGTCATTAGACGAAAGCGCTTGAGCACCCCTTTGTGTTTCTTTTTTCCTTCGTGGTTTTATTCATCATATATATATATATATATATATATACTCACAAGGAAAAAGAAAAATGATTCCAAGGCCTTTCGTGCATTCAGAAGTACACCTCGTCAGGGAATGTACTTCTGAATACAAGAAAGGCCTTGGAATAATTTTTCTTTTTCCTTGCGGGTTTGCATCATTTATTCATTTCACGTGTTTAATCGCGAAATTCATCCCATATATATATAATATATATATATATATATATATATATTAGTCCCTCCCGAAAAGAAATTCTGGCTACGCCCCTGAATATATATATATATATATATATATATATGTGTGTGTGTGTGGTGTGTGTGTGTGTGTGTGTAAAGAAATATAAAGTTATTTGTTAGAAGCCGTTGTTTCTAAAACAATCTATCACAAATAAAACCAAATTCTTTGCAGACATTTATTGTTACAGATCCATTTATATTCTCAGTCACCGTTTGCGCCCATTATGCATCCTCAATGAACTCAAGAGAGGGAAGCTGTTATGCGACCACCTAAGTCCTCACACGCAAAGTTATTTATTTATTTGAACTGAAACGCTCGCATAAATGATGAATGGAATCTCTCAGAAAAATAGAAAATGTAAATTCAGGACGAGTCGCATTAATAAAAAGTTATTTTTTATGCAGGAAGAAGAAGGCAAGATGCGAATGCACGCAAAAGCGCCCCTCTCCCTATAGAAGAAGAAGAAGAGAGCCAAAATTAAGGTTCGGGATTTTCGAGATGCCTAAACACACTCTGCGTTTGAAAGATGAGATATCATAGACAGGAGGAAAGATGGATTGAGGAAGATTGTTCCAGAATTAACCGGTTCAGTAGATGAAAGATTGAAAATACCGATTAACCCTTGCGTTAGAGAACTGGGCAGAAAAGGAATGAGAAAGTGTAGAAAGTCTGGTGCTGCGTGCTCTACTTAAAGGAGGAGGCATGCAATCAGAGAGTTCAGAAGAGGAATGTCGGTTATAATAGCGATAGTCAAGAGAGAGTGAGACAACATTGCAGCGAAGAGAGAAAGATTGAAGAAGTCAGTAAGAGATGAGGAATTGATGGGGAATCGATTCCATCCTGTCATGTACGGCTGTGTGAGTTGAGCCACCCAACTCATGAGAAGCAAGTAGTATAGCCGAAAGAGGGGAGAGTGCAGGAATGTTGCAATTTATTACGTAATGTTGCAATGTTGCAAATGGGGTGGGGTGTTGCAAAGGGGATGGGGTGTTGCAAAGGGGGTGGGGTTGTTGCAAAGGGGGTTGTTGCAAGGGGTGTTGCAAAAAACAGAATTTTCCCCAAAGGGGGGTGGGGGATGCTGCAGGTGCAACAAGGGGGTTCATGAAACTTGGAGGCGGCGTTATCCCCCAAGAGAAAGGAGAGAAAGGAGGAGAGAAAGGAGGAGAGGTGTTCACCTGGCAGGAGCCAAGTGCATATTAAGACTTCAGCCGAGTAGGCGTTGTTTTATAGGCTCCTAATCAGCCAGTTGGCTGAGCCAAGGGGGGAGGGGTACACCTGAAGGGGAGAGAGAGAGAGAGAGAGTAGTTGCCTTTGATTGCAAGGCATGCAACTTGGAGGCGGAGTTCTCCCCCAAGCTATTTTCGTTTACCTAACCTAAGAGGCATCTAAGGGGTTTTCCCAAAGGTCCAGAAAGAGAAAGGACCAGAGGTCCTTGCTCGGCTGGGAGCCGAGCTTGAATGACTCCGTCATCAGCTTCTCACTCTCTTGTAGACCTCTATTCCGGCTGAGTTGCCAGATAGCGCCATGTATTCAGCTGCCAGATAGCAAAAACCACATAAAATACCACAATATATTTATATGATGGTAGTTAATCAATACAGAATTTCTTTTAATTGTTGGAAGATTCATCTGTTTATTAAATAAATAATTTAAATACACGCTCCAATAAATCACTTAATTCCTATTTAAATATCGAATAACAGTGGGAAAAACGAAAGAAGAAACCTTACGAAGATTGCTGGAAATTAACCAAAACACACGCTCGTCCCCAATCTCCTCACCCCATCTGTGTTTGTAATATATATATATATATATATATATATATATATATATATATATATAGAAAGAATCATAATAACTGTCGTGAATCACTTTTATTATTTACTTTCTTCGTTGTTTACTCTACTTTCTGCTCTCTATTGCATTTATCTTTACACTCTCTTTACTCATTTCCACAATATTTTACAATTATATTCATGGTAGCGACGCCGAGACTATGAAAGCCGTTACAACACAAAGGGGAAGGGGGGGGGTTCATTAACACTCTTTTAACGCTTGTTAACACTTTATTTAATTCCGAAAAGGCTTTAATTAATTTGAGGGGATGCGAGTAGAAATTTTACTATAATATTTTACGTCGGAGAGGGGCAAAAACAATTAATTTGATTTTAAGGTTACATGGCCCCAACTTTACGCTTATCGCGCTACCGAAGGACTGACTCTTTTTGGGGGTAGTCCGCTCTGTGGGCCTCTGTTCAGGATTGCCAACTCTTCCCATTTTAAACAATTTCAAACAAATATACTTTTTCGTAATTTCACAATTATTAGTAAATGATTTATATTAAACATTATAATCTTAATTAAACAAAAATTAATATTCTTAACTAGGCATTACTACACTCGCATCACCCCCTTGAAAATAAGTTTTTCATTAGGAAAACTTATTAATGTCGTTCAACAAATTCAAAGTTGATAGACAAGAAATAATTAGAATGACAAATTCCACACATATATTTTGTATCATATAAAAATTGAAAACTTTATAATTTTCACATTTGCATAAAATAACATTTCACACTAATAATTAAATTATAACCTGTAACTAATCTATACATGCCAAAAAAATAACTGAAAATTTTCTTACAGTGGCTGCACAAATCTCATGTTCACAATCTATTCCAGCGATTCCTCATCAAAGATCGCTTTACATTTGAAACAATTATTTGTATAGTTATACAGTTACTATCAGGGCAACATAGAAAAAAAATAAGAAAAAGTTTACATAAAATACTGACCAAGAGCGCACATACTATTTCACGAAAAACGCAACAAATATGGGTAATAATCGCACCCTTTCACTTATAATTTCATTACATAATAATCAGTACATTAATTTGCTGGACGTTGTTTAGATCACAATCCGCACGCTGACAACGGACTTCAATTTTCAATCGCAGCTCTCCTGCTCACTTCGCTAGAATGCAAGGGATTGCATCAATCAACATGCAACAGGGCAGCACGCTATAATGGTTCCGCTCTCTCTCCAAATGGCGAAAAAAACAAACAACAAGAGACGTCCAATTCTAAAAGGATCAGGGGGGAGATATACTGAAAGCGGGACCACGCGCCGGAATTGGACGGAATTTGCAATTCTAGAAGTCGATGAAGAAACTCGCCGTGTCTCATCTTCACTTTTGTCGGTGAACGCTGCTCTTCCTACGTCCAGCTGAAAGACTCTTCTACTGGCAACAATCAAACGATCACTTCGCCGTATGCCGTTTCCCAACGAACCTACTCTATGTCTGTATGGACAGTACAGTCTTAGACACCCGTTCAAGCTCTCGTGGCTTGCCTACCGCGTGCTACGACACATATTTAGCGAAGCATTCGAGCAGCGTGACCAGCTACTGCCCGAAAAATACCAGTAGACCATCTTCGATCGAAACTTTCGTGTGCCAAGACCCTGCACACGTAGTTTCTCTTCTCTTCCGAAACTGTCCTGCGCCAAGTCCCTGCGCCATCTGGTTTCTCTTCTCTCTCACCATTGGTGATCGATCACCTATCCGGTCGACTAAACTCAATGGATGGAACTCGGATTCAACTTGGTTGCCTCCAAACCGAGCCTTTTGAAATTTTGAAAAAAAAATTTATTCGAAACGTGTTTCTGTACTGCTTATCATTTATTTAATATTTAATTTACCGAATTTTCTCGACAGTTCACTTCGAAACAATAACTACACATTTGCTCTAGCCACATTCACGGGAAAAAAAAAATTACAAATCTGAAAATTTCGCAAAAATTTAATCACATCTAGCTACCAATAAGGTCACTTATGGCAGTTACATCGGAGAAGATAAAAAAAAGTCATAAAATTTACGAAACAAAATTGTACAGTATAAATAGAAAAGCGCCCATACATAGTAACTGTTAGTATAATTTAAGAAATATTATTGTTCAAACTACCGTCAGAAATCACATCAATACTTTTAAATACAAAAGACAAAAATGAACCCCAGAAACTTCATGTTGTCACTTCTCTGACAATCATGAACCCTCTTGCCCTTTGAGGGGGAGCACACTAAGGCGCCACAAAAACGTTACTGGCTATCTAGAAGGCTTCATTTCCGAGTGTAGACTTGAGCCAATGCTTTAAATGCATTAGTTAAACTCCGACTAAAGGTTTAAACAATAATAATTTTCCAAAACAGTTATTAAAAATTTAAAAAATGTAAATATTACTACCGAAAATTATTTTAATACAGTAATTTCAACTTGAAACGTCAAATTTCATATGAAAAACTCGCAATTCACAAATTACATCTGAGATACAACTCTCTCCTTCAACAGGAACCCCAGTATGGTTTGCAAATCACAAAAATCCCAGTAATTTAGCGTTTCCAAGTGAAACTACAAATTTGCATCGTTATACTAAATAAGAATAGATAATATGCACTCACAAATACACGCAACCTACTGTAAACAAAAACAAAACATTGCATAATTCAGAGCGGTCGCTTTGTTTGTAAGCGAACCTCTATACAAATATCCCTAACCAAATGAAACTGCATTATATCCTGACATAATTTTGTAATCGTTTCTATGCAAACGCTCGAACTAAAAAAAAGGACATTTTTTATTTCTAATACCCAAATTAAAATATCAAATCAAAACATCCTTTTTGCAATACAATCTAAATTCCAAATAAAAATTTAACCATTTTCATTGAACTGGAAGAAAGAAATAAATAAAAATCGGCCTACCTATAAAAAATAAAATTGATTATTGAATGAATTTATAAAACGTAAAGAAAATATATGAAAAGAATTTTCTACACAAATTTCTGTAATTCAAAAAAATTATAATAATATCCAAATTTCGTAAAATATGTGTACCACCGCACTTTTAGACCTATAATTAATAAATTCAATGTTATGCGCAGAAAGAACAATTTAGAATTTAATTAATGCATAACATTTGTGCTTATTAAAGAAAAATCCTATGGTTATTTATGTTAAACCAATTAAAATTTTGTTAAATAACTAAGAATTTAATACTGAGACATATACCATAGTGACGGTCAATATATGAACAATATTTAACGATAGGCCTACAAGAAATCTTTCTTTAGTACAATACAATAGCCATTTTACAAAATATCAGTCGGAATTGTGGTGAAAATGAACGAAAGGAACGGGAAAAAAAATAGATAAATCAGCCTACCTACCAAATTTTACGAGTGTATAAATATATATAATTATATATTATATAACTAATATATACGTATAAGTTAATATGTAAGTGTATAATTAATGAGTATATAAAAAAATCCAAAAAAATTTATAGAAAATTTCACAACACAATTTCTCTATTTCAGTTAAACGAATTTAGCTTATTTTGAAGTCTAACACAATCCTATACGGCCAGCCTATAATCTGACAAATTAATATGTTTAAGATTATTTTTCGACTGTCAATTAAAATGTAACTTAATCCTATTTAGCGCGAAGCGAAGCGAAGCAAAAAGCCCGTAAACCTACATAAACAATAAAATAAGCCTATCATTATATACAACCAATCGAAATATAATCAAAAATCTACGGATCATATGTAGAATTCGGACCCCTAACAAGGTTGGGGTCCGAATTCTACATTAGCGGAAGGTTGGGGTCTGTATTCTCCATTTGGCTTGTTTAAGCTACTCTAACTATTTGAGTTTCTACATTTGCTTAACATCCGAGGCCATGTTTAAGCTACGCTTTAACTATTCGAGTCAGTTTTAAATCAATGCATGGATGTAGGATATCACACTTAAATTCATACTTAGACGAATTATGTGGCATGAAAGACACATAAACAATACGTTTTTTCCAATTTTGTGATACCATTTTTTCACAATATCCTTTTAATTAAACTTTCACTTAATAAGATTGGATCAAATGTAGAATTCGGACCCCAGCCTTCTTTAGTTAGCTTTATAAGGCAACTAACGAAAATATCATGACCTAACCTAACCAATCGTCAAGGGCGTACAGTTAACCTAACGATTGGTTAGGTTAGGTTGTGATATTTTCGTTAGTTAGCCTTATAAAGCTAACTAAAGAAGGCTGGGTCCGAATTCTACATTTGATATAAGATTTTACAATTGTGTGATTTTAATGGTTTTTATTTGTGATAATAATAATAAAATTTTCTATGAACCTTTAAATTGTTTATTGATGTCCTTATACGATTCGTTTGGGGTCTGGCTTCTATAATCTATACATTAGGGGAAAGTTGGAGTCTGGATTCTACATTAGGGGAAAGTTGGGGTCTGGATTCTACATTAGGGGAAAGTTGGGGTCTGTATTCTCCATTAGGGTTACCTGGGGTCCGAATTCTACATATGATCCAAATCTACTAATGAATCCCAGAAAATTTTTCATGTTCATGAAGTGTGTTACAATACTATATATGTATATATACCTAGAAATGCGGTACAAATTTTCGCTCAAACATTTTTAAAGGACCGTATAAAATGTGTATCACACTGTGTTTAAACTAACATAATTCACTTACGTACAAATTCAGTGTAAAATTTTTTTTTCTATATTAATCGTTATTATTATATTATTACAATTACTACTAATTCCAAAAGTTGAAACACAAAAAAGACACAAACGTAGGTAGGTTTGAGGACAGGAGAAAAAGTGAACTAAATAAAGTGAAAAGAATGAGTTATCGGCAACAACGAACAATTTGAAATATATCTCTCCGACGGGCTGAACGAAAGCTAACGAATTAAGAAACAAACGACTATGAAATTTAATGTTAGACCCCAACGGAAAACCGACTCTGCAACGACTAAAAGAAGTTTTGAGTCTCTAGACTCCATCTCAAACAAAAAATTTTGACGCGCGAACTTTTTTGAAGCAACGCGACTCAGAATAATTTGGAAAGTAATGGGGGCGCCATTTTGAATTTACATTTACAATGAATTTTAAGGAATGGAAATCGAAATTTGCCTGCAAATGGGGTAAACTTTGCATTTAGATATTTTAATAATCGAAATAAAATATTCATTAACGCTATTGGCTATTATACCGGGTCGGAAGAATTTTAATCGAAATAATAGACACGTGGGTAAGCCTCATACAAAATATGATGTCGGACCGCCGCTAGCCACCAAAAATGTCGTGAATCACTTTTATTATTTACTTTCTTCGTTGTTTACTCTACTTTCTGCTCTTATTGCATTTATCTTTACACTCTCTTTACTCATTTCCACAATACTTTACAATTATATTCATGGTAGCCACGCCGAGACTATGAAAGCCGTTACAAACAAAGGGGGAAGGGGGGTTCATTAACACTCTTTTAAACGCTTGTTAACACTTTATTTAATTCCGAAAATACTTTAATTAATTTGAGGGATGCGAGTAGGAAATTTTACTATAATATTTTACGTCGGAGAGGGGCACAAAACAATTAATTTGATTTTAAGGTTACATGCCCCAACTTTACGCTTATCGCGCTACCGAAGGACTGACTCTTTTTGGGAGTAGTCCGCTCTGTGGGCCTCTGTTCAGGATTGCCAACTCTTCCCATTTTAAACAATTTCAAACAAATATACTTTTTCGTAATTTCACAATTATTAGTAAATGATTTATATTAAACATTATAATCTTAATTAAACAAAAATTAATATTCTTAACTAGGCATTACTACATAACCGTGTCTATTTAATTTTGTCAACCCTTATATATATATAAATTGAATTTCACCGAATTAAAACCAAAAAGCACGGTCGACCATTCCCCCCAATCTCCTCACCCCCATCTGTGTTTGTATATATAAACGAATGAACAACTCGTGCACACACGCACACGCATCTGTACATATCATGTGAATGAAAATCAGAATAGTGCCAAACGTATATTAATTTAAACCAATTTCACCGAATTAAAACCAAAAAGCACGGTCGACAATTCCCCCCAATCTCCTCACCCCATCTGTGTTTGTATATATAAACGAATGAACAACTCGTGCACACACGCACACGCATCTGTACATATCATGTGAATGAAAATCAGAAAAATGCCAAACGTATATTAATTTAAACCAAATGATGCTAAATAATGTATACAAAAATGAATTTTCTCCTTTTAGGAGAATTAATTATTCAATATAAGAAATTAATCATTAAACGTTGTTTTTCCTTTCACGAGGAAAGGATTTCTGTAAGTGTCTATAATTTATTCACAAGAAACATGATTTTATATATATGGGGGGTTGTAGTATCTCGTTTCACGGAATTAAAACCAAAACACACGCTCGTCCCCAATCTCCTCACCCCATCTGTGTTTATATATATATATATATATATATATATATAGAAAGAATCATAATAACCGTGTCTATTTAATTTTGTCAACCCTTATATATATATATATTATAATTTGAATTTCACCGAACTAAAACCAAAAAGCACGCTCGTACATTCCCCCAATCTCCTCACCCCATCTGTGTTTGTATATATAAACGAATGAACAACTTGTACACACACGCACACGCACACACACACACACACACGAGGATTCGTTTCTCCGAATCTCGAATCACCTGATTGCCAGAGGCGATTTTGACCATAATTTTACCTTTCTTCCAGTCTACTCGATCAAACTCTCTTGACTCCGATTCTTAGCGAACCTGAAAGTACTAATAATTATATTATATATATAGAAAGAAAGAGAGAGAGAGTTTTGTTCATTAATAAATAATTTATATATATATATTATATTAGATTATATTATATTATTATATATATATAATATTATATATATATATATATATTATATTATATATATTATATTATATATATTATATTATATATATATTATATTATATTATTATATTATATATATATTATATATTATAAATATATTATATTATAATATATATATATTATATATATTATATATATATATTTATTATATATATATATTATATTATATATATATAATTATATAATATACTGTATATATATATATATATATATATATATATATATATATATATATATATATATAGAAGAAAGAGAGAGAGAGTTTTGTTCATTAATAAATAAAGGAATATGCTTGTATCTTTTGCCAGCAAAACTTCATGCCTAAAGACACCTTAGCCATTATTCACCGAAACAACCCCTGCAGTTACGGACACAAGGCTATTTATTTTTCTCCTTAGTAATAATAACAACTAGCTCTTCCCCGAATTGTAACAACGGATAAGGTTTTCACTCCACCTTAGACCCACAGTTTAACGTGGAAACCGAATGCTCTTTTCTTTTTAAAAAATATAATTAGAGGAGATTGGGGGGAATGGACGAGCGTGTGTTTTGGTTTATTTCCACCAATCTTCGCAAGGTTTCTTTTTGGAAATATTTTTTTGTCGAAAACTATGGTGATAGAAAAATTCTGAACCATATTTGAAATCAGCATCAAAGTTCTATAAGATACACAAATAGTTTTCAAGAAATGTTGTCCCTAGTGTAATTATCTCTTTCTCGCCGAATTGGAAAGGTTTTCACTCCGCCTTAGACCACAGTTTAACGTGGAAACCGAACTATGTACACCCTTCTAAAGGTCTGGAAGCAGCTGTTACCATTAAAAGCCCAAATCTCCAAACTCTTCCTAAATACCAGTAAAACAAATTTCATGATTTACTAATAAAATAAATGTATATCTTGATGAATTTAATGTTAATGAAATCGCCATAAAGGAGTGTACTGTAACAAAATTTCTTGGTGTGATGCTAGATAAGAATCTGCAATGGAGTGATCATGTAAATTATATCGCGAAAAAGATATCAAGGAGCGTTGCTATAATGTTTTCGGTTCACTTTACACACACACACACACACACATACACACCCTATATATATATATATATAATATATATATATATAGGGTGGTAAAAATTACAGTAGTACTAATAATAATTAACTCCTTTTCGCCGAATTTGAAAGATCTGAATTATAATTTCAATAAAGAACAGAGTTAAAATAAATCAGATGATTGAGCGCGAAAGCTGAACCGTGCACCCTTTGCATTAAGCAAACGTGGTTGCGACTTGCAACGAACTATGTACGCCCTTCTAAAAGTCTGGAAGCAGCTGTTACCCTTAAAAGCCCAAATCTCCAAATCAATATGGCTTCCGTAATAATAGAACAACGGAAATGGCTATTTTAAATCTTATGGAAATGTAAATATAGCTAAGGAGAACAAAGAAATAATGATAGCAATAAACTCTTCCTAAATACCAGAACAAATTTCATGATTTTTACTAATAAAAGAAATGTATATCTTGATGAATTTAATGTTAATGAAATCTTGCAACGAACTATGTACACCCTTCTAAAGGTCTGGAAGCAGCTGTTACCCTTAAAGCCCAAATCTCCAAATCTCCAAATCAATATGGCTTCCGTAAAATAGAACAACGGAAATGGCTATTTTAAATCTTCTAGAAAATGTAAATATAGCTAAGGAGAACAAAGAAATAATGATATCATAAACTCTTCCTAAATACCAGTAAACAAATTTCATGATTTTTACTAATAAAAGAAATTTATATCTTGATGAATTTAATGTTAATGAAATCGCCATAAAGGAGTGTACTGTAACAAAATTTCTTGGTGTAGTGCTAGATAAGAATCTGCAATGGAGTGATCATGTAAATTATATCTTTTAACTAATATTTTGGAAAACTCTGAGTAAATGGAAATATTATGTTCTCAAAAACTATGGGTGATAGAAAAATTCTGAAACCATATTTGGAATCAGCATCAAATGTTCTATAAGAAACACTAAATAGTTTTCAAGAAATGTTGTTCCCTAGTGCAATTAACTCTCTCGCCGAATTGGAAAGGTTTTCACTCCGCCTTAGACCCACAGTTTAACGTGGATTCAGAAATACATCTCGTCAGGGAATGAAGCTATATTTTTTTTTAATTAAAAAAATACTATTAAATATAGTTAACCTGGAAAAAAGAAAGTAAAATTAAATTAGTACACTTAATTTTAACTAATATTTTGGGAAAACTCTGAGTAAATAGAAATATTATTTTCTCGAAAACTATGGGTGATAGAAAAATTCTGAAACCATATTGGAATCAGCATCAAAAGTTCTATAAGAAACACCAAATAGTTTTCAAGAAACAAAAATGTTGGGCCCTAGTGTAATTAACTCTTTCTCACCGATGTGCCATTATGGTCAGTTCTCCACATACGTAGAAAATGTATCTCTGTCCCTAGTGTAATTAACTCTTTCTCGCCGAATTGGAAAGCTTTTCACCGACCTTAGACCTACAGTTTAACGTGGATTCAGAAATACATCTCGTCAGGGAATGATTGCTCACTATTTCATCGAGATAATTAAATGCCAGATACCACTTTTTAGCATTATTATTGCCAGATACCATTGTATACATTATTATAAACTCCTAATCAGCCAGTTGGCTTAGAAGGCGTAAATGGCTTGAGTTGCCAGATTGTGCTTACATTTCAATAATAATTGAGGAATATGCATATAATCAAAAAATATACACATACACAATTATGGAGATATATAGAAATAAATATACATTTCAATAATAATAGAAATATGCATATAATCATTCAATATAACAGTACAGGAGAAATATCACGCAAATATATAAATACATTTCACTTTTTTTTCAAAATACTAAACTCGCACTTAATCGAGTTTACAATTACATCATTATTGCTCTGCATTACGCAGTATATGCGGTTTAATAATATTTCACCGCTTAAAGTATAGGGAAACCTGTACTCGATATGAAGGGCTTTCATATCGTTCAGTACTATTTTTGTTCCCACTTTACAACCGGTTGGTAAGTCATCTTTAAATACGTCTACAATACAATCAAAAGCACGCACAAAGAGTTCATCGTTAGCTATATTATTAAACACAAGTTTATAAACACGCTTTTCCACTCGAGGGTGTATTTCTACCGACTCGAGCTTTTCAATCGTGAACTCATCTTCACTCAACATAGCGGCAATTGAAATAATCTTCTAAATCGTTACGACAACTGCGCGTTATATAAAGAAATAGTTCTTCAGGGTGAACGGTGTAGGTGAGCTCAGCCTTGTACCAATCAATTGCTTTGTACCAAAGTTCATGGTATTTCAAAGAGTCTAAACATTTTAAATAAACATCCAGCTCTAGACCATTCTCAACTTGTTCAGCCCTACACTCGGTAAACCCATCGAGCAGAGCGGTGTATGCGTATTCAAGTACTGTATCAAAATAAAGCATATCCGTAACACGCGCGTCTAATATAGGTTTCAGCTTGCGGAATCCCACGATTTCAAACATTCTGTCGAGGATGAAACGGTTTCGCGTAGGAACAAGAGCGTTATTATCAGAAGCATTCTTCCACATCAGCCGTATATCAATGCACGGCCGATCGTTATTTATACACAACGTACATACAAGGGCGTATGAGGGTGCGTCACTAATCTGCTCTCTTCTTGTACCTACGTTAGCAGGTATTTTATAACGATCTTCACTCCACTTCTCAACTATCACGAAGATTCTATTCATCTCCTCGACACTTAAATAAACCCGTTTGTTTGTTTGTCTACATTCCGTTTCCAGTACATAGCTAACGGTACCGGATTTACGCCTGAACACGCGCAACGATTTCGTCACGGACACATCGTACGAGGCGTTGAGAATGCTGCTCAAGGAAGTTCCATCGTATTCGAGGAGCGCACGTCCACTCGGTTCAAGCTCTGAGATAACTATGAGCCGTGTGAGGCACGCAGGTAGGCAGGAACGGTCGACGGGCGGCTGACTCGATGATACGTGAATGGGGTTGTTCGAACTCGTATGATCCGCGAGTCGCACCATAATCGAATTGTTGTACATATTGGGTAGGTGTTTTTCCGGTACAAGAATTATTTCGGTTTATCACTACCAGACTACGCACCAGACAGTTTCCCTCAGAATAATTTTCACGAACTAGGCACATTTTATGTTTTACTAAACATCTTCACACTCCGGCGCACTATTTGAGAGGAACATATGCTCATATTTTTCCTTTCTGCCCATCAAACGATACTCGTCTCTAAAGTCTGTTAAAAACTCACGCAGGGCACTAGCCACAACCTCACTACGAACCTCATCATGATATACATTAATATAGTGATAAAAATACTTAAGATTGTCCATGATCACGAGATTCACATTTTCAGTCGTAGGGTATGAGTAATTGACTTGGTGTAACATGACGTAATACCGCTTGTCACACCACCCATCCGCAAGACTCATTATCCATACCTGCTGCTTCTCTTCTGCACGCGTTGTTTCTTTTACTTCACGGTATATGTGAGACTTTATAAAGTTTAGCTCTACAGCATACTTCAGCACATCGTCTGTGCAACGAAAGCATTCAACGGTCTCACCAGAACATCCGTAGAGTATTTGTACATCTTGCAACTTCGCACAATCCAATGTGGTTTTAAAAGAGGCATAGGAGGGGGGAATAGGAAGTTTTCGGTATCCACCACATCCTGGCACTTTGCTGAATACCATTTCATAAACGTTGTACAAGCAATATTAAAGGTAGCCATTTGAATACACGTCTGATCTCCTTTTTTTTCTTCTACGCTGGCGAATACACGTCTGATCTCAAGGGCTTACTGCAGTCGACTGACCACGCAGGGACTCCCAGATAGTAGCATGACTCACGTTGCTGATCTTACAGTGGGCGGAGCTTAGAACTTTCACTTGCGCGCGCGCACACACACACACACACACACAAAGGAGAAAGTAAAATGCTAATTGAAACATGATTTATTTAATAAACGAGATATTCAAGTTATATATATATTTACAAATACGATTTAATAAACGAGATATTCAAGTTATATTTATATTTACAAATACGTGTAATAAATCAATAGATACATCAAAGATTATATACAAAACAAATACGTGTCAGTTAACAATAGAAGCATCAAACGTTATGGTATCCAAAAGGTACGGTATCATAGGTACCAGGTAACTGGTAACGTTTCCTATAGGTGTTACTTCACACCTTCGTACCCCTAAGTTCCTTCACGCCCCCCAGCTTCTGCGCCCGAAAATTGTGGGTGCCTACAATTAGTTGGGAGGTCGTTCGCCCTCATCATCGTCCAAACACACTAGATCCTTCAACGATTCAAAGTTAAACCCGCCGATTCGCATGGTTGAGCGTAATACCCTTTGCCTTCACGATATATTTCATATCCTCCCCCACCCTGACCGGTGTCCGGAATTTTCATCATGGGAAATATCATCGTCGGAAAGATCATCGTCGGATAGATCATCGTGTGGAAAGATCATCGTGTGGAAAGATCATCGTGCGGAAATATCATCGTGCGGAAATATCATCGTGTGGAAATCATCGTGTGGAAGGATCATCGTCAGTGATAAGTTAATTAAAAATAATACTTTTATTAAGAATAACTTCTATATGTATAAGTAAATTTAGTAAGTAAATTTAGTATTTAGTAAATAGAAAATCGAACAGGAAATTGGTTTATTTAATTCACGATTGGTTAGGTTAGGTCGTGATATTTTCGTTAGTTAGCCTTATAAGGCTAACTAAAGAAGGCTGGGGGGCCCTAATCTTCAGGTGATCCAATAGTTCTTTAACGACAACTTTTTTATTGATTCATTTCTTAAAGAAGAAATTGCCTAAAATTAAAAAAAAAATAAGTAACTTTTGACTAGTGATTCTAATAATTTGGCCAGGGTCTATATATAAGTTATTATATATAGACCCATAAATAAAAAAGGACAATCCCAAAATATGTAATTCATAACATCGATCATAAAATTCAAAAAGACTTATTCAACAATTTTTCATCAATTTTATTTTTGTTTTTATTATTATTGGCTCGTAATGGTAATTCCGGTGTCCGGAATTTTCATCGTGGGAAATATCATCGTCGGAAAGATCATCGTCGGATGTACTAACAAACGCCACAAGAAAATAGAGGCTAACTACAACTTCATATACACACATTCTATACCGAAGTGACCGGTTTCCTTAACTTAACTTTAACTTATATAACTTTTCACTGATGATGATCCTTCCACACGATGATCTTTCCGCACGATGATCTTTCCGCACGGTGATATTTCCGCACGATGATATTTCTGCACGATGATATTTCCGCACAATGATCTTTCCACACGATGATCTTTCCACACGATGATCTTTCCGACGATGATCTTTCCGACGATGATATTTCCCACGATGAAAATTCCGGGAATCCCCTGACCCGTACCCCATACGTTTTAGGTCCTGTTGAGACAAAAGAGTCGGCGTATGCGTTGTCCCCATACTCATCCTTGATCTCATCAGTGAGCTCGCCGAGGAACTCCCCAATAGCGGGCATGTATTCACCCTCCCTCTCTGTGAATATCACGCTATCTGTATCGGCATACAATACTCTCCGCCCAAGAGAATGCAATAGACCCCAAAGTTTTATACGGGCGTAGGCTGTTGTGAAGCTGGCCACAGGTATGTTTGTAACCCTTGAGGTATCTGAGGCCAATTCAGTGTTGTTGTACTTTATTATGTAAGTATTACCTACATTCACGATCTCCATGACCTCTTTATCGGGAGCATTGGCATAATCCCAGACATCACTATAACTTTGCCAAATGAATGTTCCCTTTGCCGGTATTCTGCGCAAATTTTCCCCATAGACTGTTTAGACACAACTTTGCACTAAAGCGCTTGCCAGGATTCTTTGCAATTTGGACACGATCAAGTTGTATACCTTCGCGGTCGCGGTAACGTTGAATATAGGCAGACTTTTCATCTTCGGTATCAACTCCTCGCGGATACCCTGATGCCTCAATCTTATCCTTCAAAAAGGCGTTTATATATGGTGTGAAAAGTTTGGGTAGCTTCTGAAACCTCCACACCTCATGTATGTTCAGTATTCTATAACCATCGCGTACGGCTAGGGCCAGCTCAGGACTTGTATATACGCCTCTGATCTTACGCTGGTTGGGTAATCGCCGTTATCCTCTTCCGCGCACTTCACGTACAGGGGAAACATGAGCTTGTCGTCGATAACGACAGGTAAGATTGGCATCCATAAATTGCGTGGGGGGAGTACGTCTACGAAAGAGAGCCCAAAGTAACGATCATACAAATTTCATGAAAATTCATTGATGGAGGGCAGGTTAGGTTCCACCTGTTTCTCAGGAGCGCCCACGGGGTACGGATTGTTCTTCATCACGTATGGGTATAAAGAACAGAAATCGTAGTAATGGAGCTTCACGCCCTCCGTAGGTGGAAAGTATAGTCTGAATGGATTTGTACGTCCTCCAAACAAGCTATCACCACATTTGAGAGGATCCAGCACCATTGAACGCTTGATCGTGTTTATTTCCTCACGGTACACCTCGTCTGTCTCCATCCGTGCATCATATTCATGCTTCCACAAGACTTTGTGAGTGAACCGTGATCCTATAAGTTGATCGCGGGTGCGGGTCCATGCAAGACAGTCGGCAGGAGATCTACCGTGGATATCTCCGGCGATTCCGCACTCAGGACGGGGGCATCCATGCCACCAGCATCCGTTAAAGGAGTACACAGTCTTCACACCAGTGACACGGTTTTCACTTAACCCATCAACCCAAAAAACACGTCCATTAATCTTAATGGATACTTCACCCGTGTTGCGGGCGTGCTTTATGTATACACCTGTCTGTTGCTGTAGGTGTATGAGCCAGTAAATAGCCTTGTGTCCGTAACTGCGGGGTTTGTTTCGGTGAATAATGGCTAAGGTGTCTTTAGGCATGAAGTTATTCTTGAACACCGTAAAACATAATGATGCGATGGTGGTTGCGACTTGCAGCGGATCGCATTTGAAACGGGCTATGTACATCCTTCTAAAGGCCTGGAAACATACTCTAAGCACGCGCACATCATTCACGCAATAACGCTCACATTCATCAGCTATATTATAAGGGTTACTTTCATTAAAACTGTTGTAGTATCGATCAAAGTCTTCACGTTCATCCATACAGTCATAGTTAAAATAATGTTTGGGTGGTGGTGGGCCTACGTAGTTTAAAGTCTCGCTGGTGAGGAAAGTGTAAGGGAAGTATCCTTTGGAAACTTCAGCTGCTACTCCCATCACCTTGGGTAGCTTTGCTAATTTACAAGGTGTGAATAATAAAGTGTCTTTAAATTGTACATTGCCTCTTATTTTCATCTGTATTAATTTGTTGCCTCTTTTCAATGGATCACCTGTAAATATCTAAGAGGATTCGTGTTCAAGCAACTCCTTATAAAGGAACTGTGTGTCAAACTTTGCCCCGTTATGGGCGAGAATATACACAGTCATTTTTTTGAACTTGTCGGCTAACTTGACAATATAGGACACAAATAGTTTCACAGGACTATCGCGGACATTTGTCTTAAAAACGTTTGTCCGTTTACCGCATTTGGGGCACTCGTCACATTCGATCCCCATATATTCATCACAGATGGTCTGGCTCACAAGTAAATGTGGAATTACCTCTTTGGTTTCAGCGTTCGTATATGTTTCTATATCGTAGTATACAGTTATACAAGGGTTATTTTTAGGCTTAGCATCTTTCATATAACATACATGTTTTACTCCATCCGCCTTATATTCCTCCTGGCATGTAGGACAGTGAATTTCGTCACACTTGTGCTTAAATTTCCCCCAATTATCCATTGTATGAAACATACCACATTCACAGATTCTCATTTTCCTGCAGGTGCCAATTGATTTATGGAAATCAAAGCAGTTATTATTGAAGAATGTGCGTCTACACACATCACAGTCTCTCTTCTCAGCTTCAACTACACGGCTTTCACATTTGGTGCTTTTACACTGTTCACATACCATGTGACATTCTTTACAATGTTTCATTACATCATCCGCAAACTCGAGGAACCCCTTACACAAATCATGATGTCTCCCATATTTTCGACTTTTGTCATAACTCGCGTAAAGCCACCTTATATTAAGGATGGGGAGATACGTTGTCCCTGACAATCCTAAAATAAGTAGGGGTCTTGTACGATCTCTCACACAGCTTTTAAAAACATACACAGTCCTACGACGATCATCCAACCCAAATACAACTATACGGACATTCATTTCCTGTTCTACCATTCTGAGCTCTTGAGGACCCATATTACAGTCAAATTCAAGTTCACATTCTACAGCTAGTTTAAGGGCACGTTCCACGACCGTAGGCAACCAAATTTTTTGAGTCCGTGTATTTTGTACAGTAAACATACGTGCTAAGAGTACTGCTATAAAGCCGCAACCACGATCGACGTTTATATGCTTTCGGTAAATAGTCGGAGAATTGAAGTTAAGAGTATACGGTATGGCACAAGATCGTACAAGACCCCTACTTATTTTAGGATTGTCAGGGACAACGTATCTCCCCATCCTTAATATAAGGTGGCTTTACGCGAGTTATGACAAAAGTCGAAAATATGGGAGACATCATGATTTGTGTAAGGGGTGCCTCGAGTTTGCGGATGATATAGTGAAACATTGTAAAGAATGTCACATGGTATGTGAACAGTGTAAAAGCACCAAATGTGAAAGCCGTGTAGTTGAAGCTGAGAAGAGAGACTGTGATGTGTGTAGACGCACATTCTTCAATAATAACTGCTTTGATTTCCATAAATCAATTGGCACGTGCAGGAAAATGAGAATCTGTGAATGTGGTATGTTTCACACAATGGATAATTGGGGGAAATTTAAGCACAAGTGTGACGAAATTCACTGTCCTACATGCCAGGAGGAATAAAAGGCGGATGGAGTAAAGCATGTATGTTATATGAAAGATGCTAAGCCTAAAAATAACCCTTGTATAACTGTATACTACGATATAGAAACATATACGAACGCTGAAACCAAAGAGGTAATTCCACATTTACTTGTGAGCCAGACCATCTGTGATGAATGTATGGGGATCGAATGTGACGAGTGCCCCAAATGCGGTAAACGGACAAACGTTTTTAAAACGAATGTCCGCGATAGTCCTGTGAAACTATTTGTGTCCTATATTGTCAAGTTAGCCGACAAGTTCAAAAAAATGACTGTGTATATTCTCGCCCATAACGGGGCAAAGTTTGACACACAGTTCCTTTATAAGGAGTTTCTTGAACTCGAATCCTCTGAGATATTTACAGGTGATCCATTGAAAAGAGGCAACAAATTAATACAGATGAAAATAAGAGGCAACGTACAATTTAAAGACACTTTATTATTCACACCTTGTAAATTAGCAAAGCTATCCAAGGTGATGGGAGTAGCAGCTGAAGTTTCCAAAGGATACTTCCCTTACACTTTCCTCACCAGCGAGACTTTAAACTATGTAGGCCCACCACAACCCAAACATTATTTTAACTATGACTGTATGGATGAACGTGAAGACTTTGATCGATACTACAACAGTTTTAATGAAAGTAACCCTTATAATATAGCTGATGAATGTGAGCGTTATTGCGTGAATGATGTGCGCGTGCTTAGAGTATGTTTCCAGGCCTTTAGAAGGATGTACATAGCCCGTTTCAAATGCGATCCGCTGCAAGTCGCAACCACCATCGCATCATTATGTTTTACGGTGTTCAAGAATAACTTCATGCCTAAAGACACCTTAGCCATTATTCACCGAAACAAACCCGGCAGTTACGGACACAAGGCTATTTACTGGCTCATACACCTACAGCAACAGACAGGTGTATACATAAAGCACGCCCGCAACACGGGTGAAGTATCCATTAAGATTAATGGACGTGTTTTTTGGGTTGATGGGTTAAGTGAAAACCGTGTCACTGGTGTGAAGACTGTGTACTCCTTTAACGGATGCTGGTGGCATGGATGCCCCCGTCCTGAGTGCGGAATCGCCGGAGATATCCACGGTAGATCTCCTGCCGACTGTCTTGCATGGACCCGCACCCGCGATCAACTTATAGGATCACAGTTCACTCACAAAGTCTTGTGGGAGCATGAATATGATGCACGGATGGAGACAGACGAGGTGTACCGTGAGGAAATAAACACGATCAAGCGTTCAATGGTGCTGGCTCCTCTCAAATGTGGTGATAGCTTGTATGAGGATGTACAAATCCATTCAGACTATACTTTCCACCTACGGAGGGCGTGAAGCTCCATTACTACGATTTCTGTTCTTTATACCCATACGTGATGAAGAACAATCCGTACCCCGTGGGCGCTCCGGAGAAACTGATGGAACCTAACCTGCCCTCCATCAATGAATTTTCATGAAATTTGAATGATCGTTACTTTGGGCTCTCTTTCGTAGACGTACTCCCCCCACGCAATTTATGGATGCCAATCTTACCTGTTGTTATCGACGACAAGCTCATGTTTCCCCTGTGCGTGAAGTGCGCGGAAGAGGATAACGGCGATTGTAACCATATACCCCACCAGCGTAAGATCAGAGGCGTATATACAAGTCCTGAGCTGGCCCTAGCCGTACGCCATGGTTATAGAATACTGAAGATACATGAGGTGTGGAGGTTTCAGAAGCTACCCAACCTTTTCACACCATATATAAACGCCTTTTGGAAGGATAAGGTTGAGGCATCAGGGTATCCGCGAGGAGTTGATACCGAAGATGAAAAGTCTGCCTATATTCAACGTTACCGCGACCGCGAAGGTATACAACTTGATCGTGTCCAAATTGCAAAGAATCCTGGCAAGCGCTTTAGTGCAAAGTTGTGTCTAAACAGTCTATGGGGAAAATTTGCGCAGAATACCGGCAAAGGGAACATTCATTTGGCACAAAGTTATAGTGATGTCTGGGATTATGCCAATGCTCCCGACAAAGAGGTCATGGAGATCGTGAATGTAGGTAATACTTACATAATAAAGTACAACAACACTGAATTGGCCACAGATACCTCAAGGGTTACAAATATACCTGTGGCCAGCTTCACAACAGCCTACGCCCGTATAAAACTTTGGAGTCTATTGCATTCTCTTGGGCGGAGAGTATTGTATGCCGATACAGATAGCGTGATATTCACAGAGAGGGAGGGTGAATACATGCCCGCTATTGGGGAGTTCCTCGGCGAGCTCACTGATGAGATCAAGGACGAGTATGGGGACAACGCTTACGCCGACTCTTTTGTCTTAACAGGACCTAAGACTTATGGGGTACGGGTCAGGGTGGGGGAGGAAATGAAATATATCGTGAAGGCAAAGGGTATTACGCTCAACCATGCGAATCGGCGGGTTGTTAACTTTGAATCGTTGAAGGATCTAGTGTGTTTGGACGATGATGAGGGCGAACGACCTCCCCAACTAATTGTAGGCACCCACAATTTTCGGGCGCAAAAGCTGGGGGGCGTGAAGGAACTTAGGGGTACGAAGGTGTGCCGTAACACCTATAGGGAACGTTACCAGTTAACTGGTACCTATGATACCGTACCCTTTGGATACCATAACGTTTCATGCTTCTATTGTTACCTGATACGTATTTGTCTTGTATATAAGCTTTGATGTATCTATTGATTTATTACACGTATTTGTAAATATATATATAACTTGAATATCTCGTTTATTAAATCGTATTTGTAAATATATATATAACTTGAATATCTCGTTTATTAAATAAATCATGTTTCAATTAGCATTTTACTTTCTCCTTTGTGTGTGTGTGTGTGTGTGTGCGCAGGTGAAAGTTCTAAGCTCCGCCCACTGTAAGATCAGCAACGTGAGTCCTGCTACTATCTGGGAGTCCCTGCGTGGTCATCGACTGCAGTAAGCCCTTGAGATCAGACGTGTATTCGCCAGCGTAGAAGAAAAAAAGGATCAGACGTGTATTCAAATGGCTACCTTTAATATTGCTTGTACAACGTTTATGAAATGGTATTCAGCAAAGTGCCAGGATGTGGTGGATACCGAAAAACTTCCTATTCCCCCCCTATGCCTCTTTTAAAACCACATTGGATTGTGCGAAGTTGCAAGATGTACAAATACTCTACGGATGTTCTGGTGAGACCGTTGAAGGCTTTCGTTGCACAGACGATGTGCTGAAGTATGCTGTAGAGCTAAACTTTATAAAGTCTCACATATACCGTGAAGTAAAAGAAACAACGCGTGCAGAAGAGAAGCAGCAGGTATGGATAATGAGTCTTGCGGATGGGTGGTGTGACAAGCGGTATTACGTCATGTACACCATGTCGATTACTCATACCCTACGACTGAAAATGTGAATCTCGTGATCATGGACAATCTTAAGTATTTTTATCACTATATTAATGTATATCATGATGAGGTTCGTAGTGAGGTTGTGGCTAGTGCCCTGCGTGAGTTTTTAACAGACTTTAGAGACGAGTATCGTTTGATGGGCAGAAAGGAAAAATATGAGCATATGTTCCTCTCAAATAGTGCGCCGGAGTGTGAAGATGTTTAGTAAAACATAAAATGTGCCTAGTTCGTGAAAATTATCCTGAGGGAAACTGTCTGGTGCGTAGTCTGGTAGTGATAAAACCGAAATTAATTCTTGTACCGGAAAAACACCTACCCAATATGTACAACAATTCGATTATGGTGCGACTCGCGGATCATACGAGTTCGAACAACCCCATTCACGTATCATCGAGTCAGCCGCCCGTCGAACCGTTCCTGCCTACCTGCGTGCCTCACACGGCTCATAGTTATCTCAGAGCTTGAACCGAGTGGACGTGCGCTCCTCGAATACGATGGAACTTCCTTTGAGCAGCATTCTCAACGCCTCGTACGATGTGTCCGTGACGAAATCGTTGCGCGTGTTCAGGCGTAAATCCGGTACCGTTAGCTATGTACTGGAAACGGAATGTAGACAAACAAACAAACGGGTTTATTTAAGTGTCGAGGAGATGAATAGAATCTTCGTGATAGTTGAGAAGTGGAGTGAAGATCGTTATAAAATACCTGCTAACGTAGGTACAAGAAGAGAGCAGATTAGTGACGCACCCTCATACGCCGTTGTATGTACGTTGTGTATAAATAACGATCGGCCGTGCATTGATATACGGCTGATGTGGAAGAATGCTTCTGATAATAACGCTCTTGTTCCTACGCGAAACCGTTTCATCCTCGACAGAATGTTTGAAATCGTCGGATTCCGCAAGCTGAAACCTATATTAGACGCGCGTGTTACGGATATGCTTTATTTTGATACAGTACTTGAATACGCATACACCGCTCTGCTCGATGGGTTTACCGAGTGTAGGGCTGAACAAGGTGAGAATGGTCTAGAGCTGGACGTTTATTTAAAAAGTTTAGACTCTTTGAAATACCATGAACTTTGGTACAAAGCAATTGATCGGTACAAGGCTGAGCTCACCTACACCGTTCACCCTGAAGAACTATTTCTTTATATAACGCGCAGTTGTCGTAACGATTTAGAAGATTATTTCAATTGCCGCTATGTTGAGTGAAGATGAGTTCACGATTGAAAAGCTCGAGTCGGTAGAAATAAACCCTCGATTGGAAAAGCGTGTTTATAAACTTGTGTTAATAATGTAGCTAACGATGAACTCTTTGTGCGTGCTTTGATTGTATTCTAGACGTATTTAAAGATGACTTACCAACCGGTTGTAAAGTGGGAACAAAAATAGTACTGAACGATATGAAAGCCCTTCATATCGAATACAGGTTTCCCTATACTTTAAGCGGTGAAATATTATTAAACCGCATATACTGCGTAATGCAGAGCAATAATGATGTAATTGTAAACTCGATTAAGTGCGAGTTTAGTATTTTGAAAAAAAAGTGAAATGTATTTATATATTTTGCGTGATATTTCTCCTGTACTGTTATATTGAAGGATTATATGCATATTTCTATTATTATTGAAATGTATATTTATTTCTATATATCTCCATAATTGTGTGTGTGTGTATTTTTTTGATTATATGCATATTCCTCAATTATTATTGAAATGTATATTTATTTTCTATATATCTCCATAATTGTGTGTGTATTTCTCCTGTATTATATTGACGGATTATATGCATATTCCTCAATTATTATTGAAATGTATATTTATTTTCTATATATCTCCATAATTGTATGTGTGTATATATTTCTTATTATTGAAATGTATATTTATTTTCTATATATTTATAATAAACAGAATGATGCAATGTTGTTTTACTTAATTCTTTTGGATAATTATAACATGTTACGCCTTCTAAACCTACTAGTGGAATTCTAAACCAACTTTTAAGAAAATAAATGGTACAATCTGGCAACTCTCCATCAGTGCAAACACGTGTTTTGAGTTGACGCAGATTGTCGGTATCCCTTTCCTCGTGTGTGTGTGTGTGTGTGTGTGTGTGTGTGTGTGTGTAGATTTGAGAATATGCTAATGGAACGAAATCTTTTAATTGTTTAGTGAGACAAGTCACCATAATAATGCTAAAAAGTGGTATCTGGCAACTCAGTCTTCGATTAGAATTAATTAATTAAATATATAGCACACACTGGCAATTCAAGCCATTTACGCCTTCTAAGCCAACTGGCTGATTAGGAGTCTATAATAATGTATACAATGGTATCTGGCAATAATAATGCAAAAAAGTGGTATCTGGCAACTCTAGCCATTTACGCCTTCTAAGCCAACTGGCTGATTAGAAATCTATAATAATGTATAAATGGTATCTGGCAACTCAGTCTTCGATTAGAATTAATTAATTAAATATATAGCACAAACTGGCAACTCAGCCTGAATACATGGCGCTATCTGGCAACTCAATCCACTTACGCCTTCTAAGCCAACTGGCTGATTAGGAGCCTATAAGACAACGCCTACTCGGCTGAAGTCTTAATATGCACTTGGCTCCTGCCAAGTGAACACCTCTCCTCCTTTCTCTCCTCCTTTCTCTCCTTTCTCTTGGGGGATAACGCCGCCTCCAAGTTTTCCTTGTTGCACCTGCAGCATCCCCCACCCCCCTTTGCAGGGATTGTTTGCAACACCCCCCTTTGCAACATGTTGCATAACACCCCCACCCCTTTGCAAAATTACGTAATAAATTGCAACATTCCCGCACTCTCCCCTTTTTGGGCTATACTACTGAAGCATACTCCATACAGGGGCGGACAAGACCACTGTCACGTAAATATTTTAATAATAAATAATCAGTGAGGAAGGCCAGAAACTGGCACAATGCTCAGGGCAACTAATACAGCCCATTACGTTAACTTCTGTATTATTTTTATTACTTACATCAACAGGATTCGAACTCCAGTCTTCGCTTACTGGAGAACGGTGTTAACCATTGAGTTACGGTCGTTGGCGGTAAATGGGGTTACGACTGGCGAGTCTTATACAAAGAAATTTAACATTAAAGCTGAAAAATTAATAATTTTGTGTGCAATATTTCGTTACACATTCAACTGTGAATTTGTCTGTCATTAACTCATTATAATAAAGCATCTCTGAACAAAATATTGATTGAAAAATTAAAATGTTCACTTCAAAATAAAATATAAAAATTTTATTAAGGAGAACCACTGACACTTAAAATGAGCAACTGACACGTAATTTAATTAAAAGTTAAAGACAAAATCCGTGTCTGGCTGGAATTTCTACATACAGTAGGTTGACGGTTCTCACGTATTGTATTTCTACATTGTATTGAACCCCTTTTGATAAACTGACAGCTTAGCCGTCACTTATGCCATTTATTTCTTAAGTCTTTTTCCGGTTTCATTCATTGATTCACATTTTTCCAGAATTAAATTAATTTTTGCTAGTTGTGTGCGGCTTTCCAAATCGATATGAAAACAGTCCTTTCTTAGTGTAGAGAAGGGTTATCGAATGGGTTAGGCTCAAATGGCTCATGTCACCGGAAAGAGCATTATAATCATGATCAACAAAAAGAACTTCTTAGAAAAAGGTATTTCTTTACTCTTCTTGGTTAGAAATTTTTATAAAATTCTGTTTGAATTTTAATTAATTTAAACATGCTCCTATTTAATTTCCGTTAATTTTCATTTCTACTTTTCAAATTTAAATTAGATGAAACCTTTTTTTTTTAATTAAAAGGGCCAACTTTACTTTTTAATAGTATTTAACATTTTCATGCCCGAATTATGTTTAAGATTAAAACAATTTTATACCTTATGATATTCTCCATAAGGACTATAATCTCGTAAAATTGTATGGTTAAATTTACAACCGTGAGCATGAAAAGGATAATAGCGAGTTTATTTGTAATTATATATATATATATATATTATATATATATATACACACACACATATATATATATATATATATATTATATATATATATATATATATGTGTGTGTGTGTGTATATATATATATATATATATATTATATGTGTGTGTGTGTGTGTATATATATATATATATATATATATATATATGTGTGTGTGTGTGTGTATATTACACTTTTATCTTTGTGTATAATCCCCCGAAGTTATGGTGGCTAGTGATATCGTGTGCAGTGCTGGACATGGCTACACATACCAAGAAGGACACGACTAAGCAGCCAGATTAACTATTGACCCTGTTCCTAAGTTTTTGAGGATGGGATCAGGAAACAATACTCCTAGCATCCCATGTATGTATTCACCGTGCATGGATACCAGTGTACTTTCAATTTTTCTTTCCCGGAGTAGAATAAAGAAGAGTTTTACGATCAGCAAGAGGTGTGAACAGGGTCGTATTTAAGAGGGGGGGGGATTAACTTAAGACGTTCAAACCTTCCAAAATGTCTTCCGCCATTTATACTTAATATTATTATTTTATTAATATATAAATAATATCATACACAAATCCAGAACAATAACATTTCTAGGATTACACGGATAACATTAAAAAATCTTTATTTATTTATTCCAGGAAGGGACGTCGAATATTTTCGACAAAGTAATTATTAATTTAATACAAACCTTTTAAAGTGTCAAATTTTTAAAAATCACCCAATATATAAATATATATATACTCGTGTGTATATATATTCTGAAAACCAAAATAAAAACAAGATCAAAGGCGAATCTTAAAAAAAAAATGACGCGATAAACAAAAAAACACGCCAATCCCGACAACTTCTTAAACAAACCTGAAAAGTGGAACAAAGTCATTAATTTCAGGATGTCAAATTTGCAACGTTTTTAAAATTTGAGCGCGCTTCACCCCTTAGCAACAAAGACGCATTTAACTACATGTGATCGTACGCTATTACTTCCAAAACTAACATATACTTAATAAGATAAATGTATCATACCCTCAGTAACAGTCTTATAATAATATGTACATACAATAATTCGGATCACCTGAAGATCAGAGCCCCAGCCTTCGTTAGTTAGCCTTATAAGGCTAACTAACGAAAATATCGCGACTTAACCTAACCAATCATCAAGGGCAGGGCGTACAGTTGACCTAACGATTGGTTAGGTTAAGTCGTGACTCGTGATATTTTCGTTAGTTAGCCTTATAAGGCTAACTAACGAAGGCTGGGGGCCTTGATCTTCAGGTGATCCAATAATTCAAATTATGTGATAATCAATCTAAAATTCCAACGTCGAATTTAAATTATCGCTATTCACCATATTGTTAAACATATAATATCTTAAATGGGGCCCATACTTTGCTTATGTTTTAAAGTACAGTAGATTATAGGAACTTTTTTCTACGGTACAGTTTCCTTTTCAGCTACATTGGGTGAGGACTCTGCATTGTTTAATAATTCAAAACTAACTCATAGATACTGTATCTGGGAGAAATCATCCAGAATGAAATAATTAAAAAGCTGAATACTACCAAATGCTTTTCAGTTCTTGCTGACGATGTTGCCAATATTGCCAGGATTGAGCAGTTATCGCTTTGCGTATGCTACTTTGTCGTCCAAAATGGTATGCTCCGTGAAGATTTTCTGGAGTTCATCCCAGTATGTGATCTTATGGGTCGGGAATACCTGTAATACCTGTAATACCTATAATACTTGGTCGGTCAGGGGTACGACGGAGCTATCTCAATGAGTGGTTACTTAAACGGCGTGTGAGCAACCAGTTTGTTGGAGTACCCAAAGGCGTTGTATGTATACTGCACAGCGCACTCGTTCAAAGTCGTGGAGCGTTCCCTTGGTAAGGAACAGCTTGGAACAATGAGAGAAACTGAGAAGTTCTTACACCCGTTGGCTCGCGTTCGAACGTCTTGAATGGAAAAATTAAGGTTGATCCTTACCGCTCTTATGACAGAGGAAACTTGTGGCTATGTATCAACACAAGTTAAGTGCATAGGTGCGAGTAGGTTCAGCGGCTCAAGAAAATATATGTTCCTATTGTACAGTATATGCCTTCGAGCATTCTAAATAGAAGTAGACGTTTCGTTAAACGTTTCATTGTCCCAGTTAGGTGAATTTTGAAATGTCTAATACGTTAGACATTTCACATTAATTAACATTTCGTTAGACATTTCAGTAAGTCAATTAAAATTTCTAAATTCTCCCAATTTTTTAAACAGTTGAAAAGACTAATCTGAAATGTCTAATGAAATGTTTAATGAACTGTCTAACAATGAAATGTCTAATGCATGAAAGTTTAAGGAGTTTAAGTTTAAGTGTAAGTTTAAGTCTATACAGGGTGGTCCAAAAGTCCCTATCTATTTTGCCGAAATAATAGTATTTTAGGATGAAAATGTAGTAACATAATTAGGTGTATATTTATTTATCAAACTTAGGTCTAAGATTCGACGTGAGCACCATTAGGGTCTCTGCAAATCTCAAATCTGTCCACTGCATTTCGGAACACATTCTCAAGCATCTCCGTGGTTATTTTAGCGACTGCCGCCACAATGCGGGTTCCAGATCCTGCAGGTCTGTAACTCTCGTTTTGTAAACCTCAGCTTCATAAAGCCCTACGCAAAACAAGTCCAACAGTGTTAAATCCTGAGATCGTACTGCCCAGGGCCTGTATCCACCACGTCCAATCCAGCGACTTACTAAGAGCTTATTAAGGTACGCCCGAGTGATGTTTGCATAGTGACACTGACCTCTATCTTGTTGAAAGACAACAGCATTGAGAATGCCATCTGCAAAAGAAAAAGATCCATAAATCTTCAATCTTGTCATACCCAACCAGACATTAACTTTAGGAGAATCTTTCTCCTATTCGTAGAGTAGGAGAGAGATTCGCTAGCCCAGATACGGCAATTCTGTCGATTGACTTTTCCGCATTTATGGAATGTCGACTCATTGCTGAAGAGAATGTGGTTTAATAAGTTTTCGGTATGAATTTTTTCAATCAATTCTGTGCACATGGCGGCTCGTCTTGGATAATCTTCTTCGTGTAACTCGTGTAGTACTTGAATATGTTAACTTTTCTTTTTTAATGTTCATTTTAAAATCCTTAGAACAGTCGTTTATGGTATGCTCAGTCTACGTGATGCTGTGCGAGTTGACATTCTAGGATTTGTTTCAAAGACATCTCTTACCAATTCGACATTTTCTTAAGAGGTATTTGGACGTCCAGATCTTGTTTAATCATGAAAAGATCCTGTTCTTTTAAATTTATTGACCAGATCGCGAATTGCTTTGTCTGTAGGTCCTGATTTGTGAAATCTTTTTTTCCGAATTTTTCTCGAATTTCTTTGCACTTCTTCCTTTTGGTATGCTCAGTCTACGTGATGCTGTGCGAGTTGACATTCTAGGATTTGTTTCAAAGACATCTCTTACCAATTCGACATTTTCTTAAGAGGTATTTGGACGTCCAGATCTTGTCTAATCATGAAAAGATCCTGTTCTTTTAAATTTATTGACCAGATCGCGAATTGCTTTGTCTGTAGGTCCTGATTTGTGAAATCTTTTTTTCCGAATTTTTCTCGAATTTCTTTGCACTTCTTCCTTTTGGTACGTAGTGTTACTACCCTCATACGTTCTTGTACATCCATCATCATCTATGGCCTGTAGGAAATAAAATAGAACTATAATTATTTCAGTAGAATAGATAGGGACTTTTAGACCACCCTGTATAAAAAGAATTGCCTCACAGCATTACTTTTAAAAACTTTTGACTTTCAATTTACATTAATTTCTTCTTGTAATTGATTCTTTCTCCCTATCAACTAACTTTCTGTAATTTATATTATCAAAGCCATTTATCAA
Source organism: Bathynomus jamesi (assembly GCA_023014485.1). Taxonomy (NCBI): domain Eukaryota; kingdom Metazoa; phylum Arthropoda; class Malacostraca; order Isopoda; family Cirolanidae; genus Bathynomus; species Bathynomus jamesi. The sequence goes on from JAJOZX010002380.1 coordinate 541,188, forward strand.
TTTTAAATACTCGAATTAATTCTCCCATAAGTCGACGCTTTTAAAGTGAATACATATCTGGTTTAGCTAATTTTTCCTCAAATATTTTACTTCTCAGTTCTGGATTTATTTTCATTGTTCTAGCCCGAACCCTTTCTAACTTATCAGTCTTTTCTGAAGTATAGGTAGTCTGACTTGAGACCGGGCCAAGGCCTAGTGCAGTGATGGCAAACCACTCACACGCGGGTCAAGTACTGACCCACGAGGCAAGTTTTAGTGACCCACGAGCTCTTATTTAAATAAAATATGACTTTAATTTTTAATATTTTCTGCCTTACAGTTTTAAAATTATTTTATTCTCATACCAAAATAAACAGCTGATGCAGAGTGAAACGTTTTTAAACGTATAGTATACGTTTAAGAACGTATGTGTATGTATGACAACTTACAATTCATCCAATTCCCCCATACTATTTAATTTGAAGATCTTCAGTTATCAGCTTTTCATTGGCTTGACATTGGTAATTTAGAAATGGAATTAGTTGACTTCCAAGAAAGTGCAGTATGGAAGACTAAATTTATTGATCTTAATCTGAAGTTACAAGAAAAGGAATTGGAGTATTCAATTTTGGGTGTAACCAGAGAACAACAATCAATCGAAAGAGTAGAGAATCTTATTGTTGCAGAATGAAACTCTTTACCAAATTCTTTTGCATCAATGAAAAAGCTAGCATTAGCTCTGCTAACAATGTTTGGTTAATTTTATTCATGTGAACAGTTGTTTTCCTCCATGAATTTCGTCAAATCCACCACTAGGAATCGCCTTGGCACAGATATGAGTGCTGCATGTGTGAGACTAAAGACAACTAAATACAAACCTCAGATCAAAATTAGCAGCTAACATCCAACAAGTTTCTCACTAAAAATAGTAAGTAAATAAATTATTGTGACCCAATTTCATTTTTTAAAAATCAAAATTAACAAAAATGACCCGTCAGCAAAAAAGGTTCGCCACCACTGGCCTAGTGTAATAGATAAAATTAATAAGCGCATGAAAGACATTTAGAAGACTTAAGCCTACATGGAATAAATGAATAAATGCACAAATATAACAATTGTTTTCTCCTCTTCTCGAGATAGCCTATGAATATGAACACTGCGTCACAATTTCGAAATATTTTTAAACATAATGCACATGCGTGTAGGCACAAAGAACAGAAATTAACTTATTATACAAATGAAATGTTTAATTTCTACGCTTTTATATATCTAAAACGTTTATATGCTGTTTGCAGATAAGTGAAATATCTAGAAAGGATTTCAATATAGCTATTATTCATTTCAGAAAGCTTAGTCATTGTGAGGTGTCGAATAGACGTTTCATGTACAGTATACAGTATAGCCAAACGCCTAGTACCATTTAAAGTGAGAAGCTGGAGAATTCGCCAAATAACACTGGTCAACAAAGATTTTTCATCAGAGTAAGATTTGTGGTGGCTGGATAGCATTTTTCACGCTGATTCCAAAACTGCATTCAGATTTTTTCTAGCACGTATAGTTTTCAAGATGAAGGCATATATATAACTACACAGATTTAACCATTTTAAATAGGCAAAATACTAATATTTTAACATTTGATTGTGTTTATTTTATTGTGTTTTTTTAGTTTATTCATCTTATTTATTTCAATGATCTTAATTATACATCTTATGTATTTCAGGTGAGAGCTTTTACGTCTAGCAGCATTGTGATTCAGGCAACAACGCCGTGCTTTGTGTGTCAAAAGATCAGTCCAGTCCAAGAACTTGTTGTGTCAAGTTGGTGTACATTTTTTTTTAATTTATAGTTTGCTCAGGTCAGTCAACATGCCTCGACAATGTAAGAATGACCCCGACAAGTTCTGTTTCGTATGCAGCCAGTTGACAACTAAACACAGCGACGAAGTATTACAACCGACATTAAAAATATACAAGCTATACTTTGGTTGCCATCTAGGTGACCAAGATAAACCATGGGCGCCACATCAAATCTGTTCTGGCTGTTCAAATGGATTACGTGATTGGCTTAACAAAAAGAAAGCTTCAATGCCATTTGCCATACCCATGATATGGAGGGAGCCGAGAGATCATCATGAAGACTGTTATTTTTTGTAGTGTGAACTTAATGGGGTTTTCTGCCAAGAACAAACACCAGATTGTATATCCAAACTTGGATTCAGCACGTAGACCAGTAAAACATGATGAAACATTGCCCATTCCAATTCCCCCAAGTGATAGGCTAGATTCTATCATAGATGACATGGAAAGTGATGAAGGTGCAACTGGCGTTTCCGGACCATCTACAGAACCAGAGTACACTTTTGAAGGTAGACATTTAGAGCCTAAAAAGTTAACCCAAGGACAGTTGAATGATCTTGTTAGAGACTTATCGCTGTCTAAAGAGAAATCAGAGCTTCTCCCCTCAAGACTAGGAGAACAATTTACTTGAGAACAATGTTCGTATTAGTTACTACCGAAAACGGAATTTTGAATTAACAGCATTCTTTTCAGTAGACGGTCCTCTCTGTTATTGCCATGACATCAATGGACTATTTACAGCCATATCTCAGACGTATGTGGCATCTGAGTGGCGCCTCTTTATTGATTCGTCGCAGAGAAGCCTGAAAGCAGTTCTTTTGCATAATGGTAATATAATGCCATCCATCCCCATTGCCCATTCCGTCCATCTAAAAGAGACATATGACAATATGGATATACTACTTAAGGTAATCAAATACGACAGTCATCAATGGAATGTTTGTGGAGATCTAAAAGTTATAGGAATGCTTATGGGTATGCAGTCAGGATTCACAAAATTTTGTTGTTTCCTTTGCCTGTGGGACAGTCGCGCCACTATAGAACATTACACCAAAAGTGACTGGCCACTTAGGTATGCATATGTCCCAGGATAAGCAATGTCCAGTCTGTCCCTTTAGTGGATCCCCAAAAGATCTATCTGCCACCTCTTCACATTAAACTTGGTTTAATGAAGAATTTTGTTAAAGCAATGGGTAAAGTCAATTCTGAAGGGTTCCAATACCTTTCAAGGAAATTTCCGAAGGTTACTGCAGCAAAATTGAAGGAAGGAATTTTTGTTGGGCCACAAATAAGGGAGGTTTTGAATGACACTGAATTTGAAAAAGTCCTAAGTCCGCTGGAATTGAAGGCTTGGCTGGCGTTCAAATGGATATGTGAAAACTTTCTTGGAAGCAACAAGTCACCTGCGTATAAGGATGGAGCAAGAACCTCCTTGATGCCTTCAAAGAAATGGAGTGTCGAATGTCGTTAAAAATTCACTTCCTGCATTCCCACTTAGATTTCTTTCCTGAAAACCTTGGTGCAGTGAGTGACGAGCAAGGAGAGCGCTTCCATCAAGATATTCAGATGATGGAGAAGCGCTACCAAGGATATTGGAATGAAAGCATGATGGCGGACCATTGTTGGATGCTGTATCGTGACAATCCAGGCCAAATTTACAAAAGGAAATCACACCCACAGCGCTTTTAATAAAATAATGTATATATTCTTTATTTATAAGTACATTGAATAAGGTATATGATGTATTTGTTGTTTAGCATTCCTAAGTGTGATCTATACATCCATAAATTTTCTTATAGCAATATCAAAAACTTTATCAAAACCAGTGTATCTATATAACTATACGTGCTAGAAAAACAATAAAACCAGATCCGGAATCAGCGCGAAAGATGCATTAAGAAAAGTGTGATCATGTTTGTGATGAGAAAAAAAGTTTCATTTTGTTGGCCAGTGTAATGAGAGTGTTAAGACCGGCCACCACCAACTCCGTGTTGTTACGAATGAGTTCTTTATCCTCGCTCTCAACGTAACAGAGAAACTTTCCTTATACACTCTTTCCCTGCCACTTTCGTGCAGTAAGTATTGGGTGTCTTCAGCAGGAGGCAAAGTTCCAAAGGAGTTTCAGAGTTTTCAGAGGAAGTGGTTTCTGTCGTTGGTGAGGAAATTACTTTGCTAGAATCATAGGGACAATGCCCAAGCCTCTCATATTGTGGAGTACTACCCTTGCTCCAACTTTTTTTTTCTTGATTAGTTTCCTTCAGGCACACTGAGTTGGTCTTTTTACTGCACAATTTCTTCGGCGGCGGTGTACGAAGTGGATAAGTTCTCCAACGCAACTCGTAAATTTCATCAAACAAAGGTTGGATCCACGATTGGGGAATAACGGTCACAAAATTACGTTTGGCAATGCGTCAGTTTCTGAAGGCGGACCACTCATTTTGTTTGGTGACTTCAATATGTTTCTTTAAAATTAATCTGCTGAAGTTGTTGAACGGATGGTCGTCAATTTGTCTGAGGCGAATCGGAAGGAGGGACTTGGGAAGGATCTGCTCCTCTAGACAATTAGTAATAAACTTTCGTCGGATACGAATTGCACGCCCCTTCATTAATGTAGAAGAAAACACGGACACAAATGGAGACAAGAGAGGGAACAGCAAGCTGAAGGAACGCGTGGTGTTCATTATATGAAAATTATTTCACGAAAGTAACACGTGAAAAATATTTATGATGAATAAAACCACGAAAGAAAGGAAACACACAATAGTGCTCAAGCGCTTTCGTCTAATGACATCCTCAGGAACACTGAAGTAAATAAAGAGTTCGAGACTCTATATAGGTCACAAAAAAAAATATATAATAAATATAGAAATAAAAAATGTGGGAGGAGCATACAAATTTGTAAGGAAAACTACCAATTTTAGCACTTTGCACTTCTTGTCTAAATCCGTTCTGAACGAATTCAACACAAGATCAAATGGATTGTTTACAACCAATTTTATAGATAATGCCTGAATGATATATAGGTCACAAAAAAAATATGTAAAAATAAATTGAAAAATAAAAATTGTAAGAGGAGCTGTAAAACAGCATCAATATTCCGTTAGAACGGGACAGTCGTCCAGTGCCCTTTTTGTCCACTTGTCAGAGTTATCCCAATGTATTGATTGGAATAATGCTTCAGTTTTGTTTCACTCTAGCAACATTGTTAATAGAAATATTCTTGAGTCTGCTATTATCCAACTTACAAATAACTTTAACATGAGCCAAAACTTTGGTAGTTTTCTTTTATAAATTTGTATGCTCCTCTTATAATTTTTATTTTTCAATTTATTTTTTTATTTTTTTATTTTTTGTGACCTATATATCATTCAGGCATTATCTATAAAATTGGTTGTAAACAATCCATTTGATTTGTGTTGAATTCGTTCAGAACGGATTTAGACAAGAAGGGCATAGTGCTAAAATTGGTCGTTTTCCTTACAAATTTGTATGCTCCTCCCACAATTTTTATTTATATATTTATTATATGTATATATATATATATTTTCTTTTTTGTGACCTATATAGAGTCTCGAACTCTTTATTACTTCAGTGTTCCTGAGGATATCATTAGACGAAAGCGCTTGAGCACCATTTTGTGTTTCCTTTCCTTCGTGGTTTTATTCATCATAAATATTTTTCACGTGTTACTTTCGTGAAATAATTTTCATATATATATATAATAACGAATAACGAACTAACAATATAAACAATATAATACGGAAGGAAGACATAGATGAAAGAAAAAAATAAGTAAAAGTTGCGAAGTATTCAAACGGTTCAACGAGCGAAATGATAAAAAGATAACTAAAAACGTAGAAAATAAACAGCCAAAGAAAAATATTGATAATGCCAAAATTAAGAACTTTGAAAATAATAAGAAAAGAAGTAGAAGCATAGAAAATATCGTATGTAAATACTACGCGAAAGGGAACTGCAGATATCGGGATGGGCAATGCATATATGCATATCCCACATTATGCAACACGCATTACACAAGTAGATACTGCAAATTTGATAAGAAGTGCAAGTTCCACCATTTTACGGTCTGCAACACTTATGCAAGATATGGGAGTTGCAAATACGGAAAAAAATGCTGGTACCACCACCCTCAAAGGAATGCAACGAGTGAACAGAAAAAACGAACATCAAAGAAGAGTGCTCATTTTTTAGACGCAGCCAACACATTTCATTTGGTAAATACTTTCCAGCAATTGCAAAACCAGCTGACAAAAATAGGAATCCGAGAGCCGGACAGAAGGTACGAACAAAGGCACTTCATGCGTTATAGGGACAACAGGTACCGACAAAGATAAAAAGAGGTAAATTCTCGGAGGACCACAAGGCAACGAAACCGGCACCCCCATTGGAAAACAAATCGGAACCACCTGTATGCGAAAACGAAAGAGAAAAAATAAAAATAATCCTAACCAACATTCAGGGCCTTAAATCAAACCATTCACGAACAAAGTTTTATATCTGAAAGGATTCATGCAAGAAGCTGGAGCAGACTTTGCATTCCTCACGGAAAGTCATCTAAAGGACTGCTATGCGAACTGTGAAAATTGTGAGTCCTGTATTGACAAAAAAGAAATACAAATTGACAACTACAACATCCTCCGAGCCGACAGAACAGTGAGACGTAAAGGAGGATGTGCTATTTACACACGCAAAAGGCACACAGCAGAAATGGCTATAAGTACCTCAAACAGCTACGTAGAATGTGTAGCAGCAAAGATTGAAAAATTAAATATGGTACTAATTGTAATGTACAGACCGCCAAACACGCCAACCTCAAAATTTTCAGATTCCATTACAGAGGTAAGAAACTTGGTAAAAGATTTACACTCTCCAACCCCAAATATTTTTCTCTGTGGTGATTATAATTTCCCATTCATGAAATATAAAAGGATAGGAAAAATATATGTATACACCAGGACAAGGGGGGCACGTGAGAAGACCAGGAACAGGTAAAAATGCTACTAGCTCTATCTGATGAATTTATGTTAACGCAAGAAATAACAGAAAACACAAGAAAAACAACTGCCTAGATTTGGTATTCACGAACAACAGTAATCTAATTGATAATGTAGAAATATCCCCAACAATGATATCGGACCACAACATTATTGAAATAACTAATATAAAGGCAACAGGAAAGGAAAGAATACGCACAACAGAAAGAAGCAAATTCGAAATTATTATTTTTCACTCCAAAGCTATAAACTGGGAAGATGTGACATCCAGCAAGGAAGTAATAGATTGGAAAACCATTTTCGAGGCCAAGACAACGGAGGAGATGCTAATGACGTTAGAGGGGAAGACGTTAGAGATTGTGGAAAAACATGTCCCAAAAGGTACAACAAAGAAGAAAGAGAAGCAGGTTCGAGAGACAAAAGAGGGCATTGTTTCGAAAGAGAAAAAGAGTGACTGCAAAACTAAGTAATTGTAAAGATAACATCAGAAAAATATTAAATGATAAACTGCAAAGTATCGATGTCGTCATACAGGAGCTAATCGAGAAGCATACAGAAAAAGAAGACGACGCTATAGAAGTGATAAAGGCTAACTCAAAGTACTTCTATAATTTCGCAAAAAGAAAGTCGAAAACCCATGCGACTATCGGACCTTTAAAAAATGAGAACAGTGTTTTATCTGATGATCTAACAGAAGTATCTGAAATATTAAGAATTCAGTACGAATCATCTTTCCGTATACCAAAAACTGACAAAGTGATATGCGATTGAAACGCGTTCTTTGAAGAAGAACCACAAGGGGAAAGTATAACGGATTTCGACTTTATGACGGATTATATTACACAAGCCATAGGGAAACTAAAACACACTCAGCGGCAGGACCGGATAAATGGAATGCCACACTGATCAAAACCTGCAAGAATGCATTCGCTGAGCCCTTATACTGGATATGGAGACGATCACTAGACACGGGAGAAATACCGAGCATCCTGAAGAGCGCAAACATAGTCCCAATATATAAAGGAGGAGATCGATTTGAGGCGAAAAACTATAGGCCAGTGTCGCTTACATCTCATCTCACTAAAATATTTGAGAGAATGGTTAGACAGAAAATCTATGACTTTTTGAAAACTCAGAAAAAATTCAATGATAACAACACGCGTTTCGGTCAGGCAGATACACGGGAGAAATACCGAGCATCCTGAAGAGCGCAAACATAGTCCCAATATATAAAGGAGGAGATCGATTTGAGGTGAAAAACTATAGGCCAGTGTCGCTTACATCTCATCTCACTAAAATATTTGAGAGAATGGTTAGACAGAAAATCTATGACTTTTTGAAAACTCAGAAAAAATTCAATGATAACCAACACGGGTTTCGGTCAAGCAGATCATGCCTATCACAACTAATGGAACACTACAACAACATTGTTGATGCACTTGAAAGTAGTGAAAACTATGATGTAATCAGTGATGGGCAGTATCTAGATACATATATCGCCGATACGTATCGATCGATACTTTTGTATCGGTATCGTTTTAGCTACTTGACAAAAGTATCGATTTATCGGTATCGCTAAGGTCAATTTTCTTAAATGTATCGAAAAAATCGATACTTCGATACATCGATACATTAATAAGAATTTTTAAATATTTAAATAGATGTTATAATATGACACTACTGAGTTATATTTATGAATATACATAAATAATAATATTATTAAATATTTATTTAATGACAGTACTACTCTACTGGTCACGTCACACAGTACGGCGCAACGTTTAAACACGTTTGTACTTGTGTTATTGAGATTAATTAACCATAATATAGAAAACGCTCATAATATAGAAACGCTCATATAATATAGAAAAGCTCATTGGTGTTGCAACACTATTGGCCACGCCCACTCGGTGTTGAGTTTAAACAGGTTCATACTTGTAACGCAGCGATTCCGCTTGGTCCACCGATTTCTTATCAATCAGTCACTCATTAAGTAGACGTCACGCCGAGTAGTTGTGCGATAATGAGTGAAGATATTAATAGTAATAATAACGCGTCAGGGAGGGAGCCACAAAAGGAACAACCTGGTGAAAATGACGCGACAGAAAATCATTTCCATAAATTAAAGATATTTTCCGGGTCTTCCTGAAGTATAACACACCACTACCATCCTCTGCTCCTGTAGAACTGTTGTTTAGTTTGGCTGGTCACATTCACGCTCCAAAAAGGAATAGACTGTCTGACCAGATGTTTAGCCAGCTGGTATTTTTGAAGGGTAAGAGTAATTACTTTTAATTGTTAGTGTAATATTTTCAGTCATTCATGTATCCTACAAAATTATAACATACTTTCATCAAATAAAGCAATTGTTTTTATTTACATCTATAAAACCCATTAAAATGTCGTTGATTTTACTTACAGTGCGTACACATTACTAGTATAAACAATAATATCTAATACCTACATATTAAATGAATAATTATAAAAATGTACCGGCGATACATGTATCGGCGATGCATGTATCGGTATCGCTTAAGACATCTAGAAAGTATCGGCGTATCGGTATCGCCTAAGACGTTCTTCATGTATCGATGTATCGGTATCGCTTTAGCGATTTTCATGTATCGATGCCCATCACTGGATGTAATATACACTGACTTCGCCAAAGCGTTGGACAAGTGTGACCATGGAATCATAATACATAAACTGAAATATATGGGAATAACGGGAAAAGTAGGGAAATGGATATATAATTTCCTTAGTGATCGGCGGCAAGTCGTTACAGTACAAGGAGTATCTTTATGAGAATCAGAGGTCCTCAGCTCAGTACCACAAGGAACAGTATTAGCTCCATTACTCTTCATAATCATGCTAACTGACATATATGAGAACGTTACCAGAGACAGCACAGTAACATCCTTTGCTAATGACACAAAGATCAGTAGAAAAATAAGAAGCCCAGAAGATATAGGATCTCTACAAACCGACATAAACAGAATCAACAGGTGGACGGAAGACAACAATATGAAGTTTAACACCGAGAAATTTCAGCTGTTATGGTACGGAAAAAGAGAAGACCTAAAATCTATGGAATATTATACTCGAAATGGACAGGAAATTCAGAGAAATTCCAGAGCAAAAGATTTATGAGTTGTAATGGCAGATGATGCGAAATTTGAAACACAAAATAAGATAGCAGTAAACAGAACAAAGAGAATAACGGGACAGATATTGAGAACTTTTAAACGAAGGGATAGGAATGTAATGATTCCTCTACTGAAAACCCTGATCATACCCAAATTGGAATACTGCTCGGTCCTAACATCCCCATATAAAAAAGAAGACTTTATACAGCTGGAAGGGATCCAGAGAAGCTTCACAGCCAAGATCAATGGGTGCAAAGAACTAAATTACTGGGAAAGGTTACGCGAACTAGACATATATTCACTGGAAAGGAGAAGAGAGACACACACCATTATTTACACTTGGAAAATAATGGAGAAACTAGTCCCTAATCTTACTCTTAACCCTATAACTCCCCAAACAACGGTGGAAGGTAGAAACGGTAGACTGTGTCGTATTCCCAAATTGAAGGCTAGACAGGGAACATCCTTAACCCTGAAAGAAAATAGTTTTGTAGTGAGAGGGCCAAAACTGCTTAATCAGTTGCCTGAAGACCTAAGAAACACGAAGGGAGTTGCAGTGGACATCTTCAAAAGAAGACTAGACGCCTGGCTCAGAACAATCCCCGATGAGCCGGGCGTACCTGGCTATGTGAGGTGGAGAGCAAAAGAAACCAACTCACTACTTCACCAGGCCAACTCGAGAAGAGGGGCGAGAAGCTTGACCTTCGCGAAATGAGGAATCATCGCGCGAAACCTTTGTAAGGTTGTAAGGTAAGGTAAGGTGTGTATTAGGGCGGCTCGTTTTTACACTTTTTTCGATATTTGATTGGGGGTAGTGCGGAAAAGTTGCGATTTGGAGAGAAAATAAAGTGTGTAAAATTTTTTTGATCTACGTCAATACCTTCCGGTGGCAGCGAGTCCTTAAAAATCGAAAAATAGGTCTAAAAGCACATAAAAATATGATATTTGAAAAAAATATTCATAATTATATTTGTGAGTATTTTTGAACAGGGGTAGATTGGAAAATGGTTTTAAAGACTTACAAAATAAACAATAAAAATTTCAGCACAATCTGTTAATAACTTCCGGTGGCGTCTTAGCCGTTAAAATATCCAAAATATTGATTTAAAGCAAGTTTTAACAAGATGTTATACAAATGTTAATTCCGGTATATTTCTGTGCAAACAACCCTGAGAACACTATTATAGGCTTGAATAAATTAATAGCAGTCATTGAACAATGAACATTATATAAAATGCACACTGTGCATTGCACACTGCACACTGCTACATCCCCCGTTCCCTAACCTATATAAGCTGGGAAAGGAAGCGACGTTGTCAGTTGTTGTGTGTCACGTGTGGCGAGAGGTTGTGTTATAACTTGTTCATCAACCGTGGTATATCACCATTTACCCGCAGTTAGTTGGTAAATATCGTAAATAGATTTATAATGTCTGAAAAGAAACCTTCAAAAGTAACCAGAACGTTAGCAAAATGCCATAGCATCGGTCAACCAGCAGATTTTGTTAATAATGTTCTACCTACTTATGGAGATGTGCTAAGAGCTTATCTCTGGCACCGGAACAACAGAAAAACGACAGGCCAAGATCCTCCATTCCAGATTATTGCCAATGACATCATTTCCAAACTTCAAGAGATATGGCTCACAGCTTCAATCCCAACTTTATCAAGGAAAAGAATACATGATATGCTCAAAAACTATCATAATAAGTACAAGACCTTACTTAAAACAGGTAAACTAAAAAAGGAATTCTGAAAGTTACAAAAGTAAATTGAAGTCATTTCAGGAACATTCGGAACAACTATTTGATATTGCTTCTTGTAAATGTGGTAATTGGAATTTTGTTTTTGCTGTAAAGAAAAAAAAGTGCCCCCAAATGAAAGAACATTTTTAGAAGATCAGCATACCATGTACGCTGATCTTCTAAAAATGTTCTTTGAGCCATATCTCTTGAAGTTTGGAAATGATGTCATTGGCAATAATCTGGAATGGAGGATCTTGGCCTGTCTTTTTCTGTTGTTCCGGTGCCAGAGATAAGCTCTTAGCACATCTCCATAAGTAGGTAGAACATTATTAACAAAATCTGCTGGTTGACCGATGCTATGGCATTTTGCTAACGTTCTGGTTACTTTTGAAGGTTTCTTTTCAGACATTATAAATCTATTTACGATATTTACCAACTAACTGCGGGTAAATGGTGATATACCACGGTTGATGAACAAGTTATAACACAACTCTCGCCACACGTGACACACAACAACTGACAACGTCGCTTCCTTACCCAGCTTATATAGGGTAGGGAACGGGGGATGTAGTAGTGTGCAGTGTGCAATGCACAGTGTGCATTTTATATAATGTTCATTGTTCAATGACTGCTATTAATTTATTCAAGCCTATAATAGTGTTCTCAGGGTTGTTTGCACAGAAATATACCGGAATTAACATTTGTATAACATCTTGTTAAAACTTGCTTTAAATCAATATTTTGGATATTTTAACGGCTAAGACGCCACCGGAAGTTATTAACAGATTGTGCTGAAATTTTTATTGTTTATTTTGTAAGTCTTTAAAACCATTTTCCAATCTACCCCGTTCAAAAATACTCACAAATATAATTATGAATATTTTTTTCAAATATCGTATTTATGTGCTTTTAGACCATTTTTCGATTTTTAAGGACTCGCTGCCACCGGAAGGTATTGACGTAGATCAAAAAAATTTTACACACTTTATTTTCTCTCCAAATCGCAACTTTTCCGCACTACCCCCAATCAAATATCGAAAAAAGTGTAAAAACGAGCCGCCCTAGTGTGTATATATATATATATATATATATATATATATATTGTAAATGTTGACACTGTAATGATGTTGATAATGTTAATTGTTAATTGTTAATGAGTTTAAGTGAATGTTAATTATGATTGAGTGCTGATTGATTGGGCTGAGATCACCAGGTCTTGCAGACCAAATAAAATTGTTAATTAGGTTCACTGATAAAATGAGTTTTCTTCCTTCATTAAACAAAATGAATGATTTATGAATGAGGCAAAATGTAAGTTGGTTGGTTGAATACAAGCTCAGTGAAGTGAATAAATGTGCAATTAAATAATTACTTCAATATTAATAACGCGCAAGCCCGCCGCCGCAAGGTAATGGCTAGGTTTTATGTAGAGTTAGATGAATGACACCAGGTCAAGATGAGCCTGCACAATGATGTTTACATGATGTGTCACTGGAAATCGAAAAGAGACGTGCGATGTTCAAAGTGGAGGCGAATGCTTGAGGGAGTCCCGCGCTGTGACGTCATGTTACTTGTACATGAGTCGTTAGGACTTCGGAACCTTGTCAAATGGAAACGAAAATACCTGACAGCGCTTCATGTCATATATATATATATATTAGTGGTGGACTGGATGTCAGTTTTTCAACATCTGCGGATGCGGATGCGGATTTTTAATTTCAATATCCGCGGATGGGGATATTTAGTTAATCTATCAATATAATATAGAATTATGAATATATGACATAATTTTTCAAATTTCGTGATATTACTATTATGGCAGGCAATGCATAAGAATTAAAATTAATATTAATGTTTTCATTATGATAAAAATAATAACTTTTTCAAGAGTTTCAGCCACAGAAAATTCAATGAAACAAGTTTCATTCAATTTTCAATTGCTAATTTTAGAAACTGTGCAAATTTTGCAATGTGTTTACTACAGAAAATTAGCATTTTTATTTTTGCTAAAGAATTTACTATTTTTTGTATTTATTTGCAATAATCTTGTTCGAAACACGATAGATTGCTTGATCTTATACGAGCAATTTCACTTTGAAAAGTTACTGTGTTTCTGTGAAAAAAAAAATCAGTGGAGTACGCACAGCGGCACAGGCAGTGTTTGTTGATTTAATGGTATTTATATTTTGAGGTTTATATATTTGTTTTTTCATTAATAATTAATACTTTACATGAAATGTGCATGACTGGGCCTTGTAAGCTACTTTATAAGCTAATTTAATTGTAAATTGCATAATTTATTAGAGGTAATATCCGCATAACATCCGCATTCAGAAGTGCGGATGCGGATGTTCAAAATGATGTTTCACCACTAACATATATATATATATATATGTAGTGGCAGAGACGTTTCAAAAATACTTTAGCGATGTTCCATCAACACAAACACCTCGTTATAAGGATTTCTCGAGTAGGACGCCACCATCATATCTCGACTCTCTCTCTCCGAAGAGAGAGGCCATTTTGGCCCTGTGTCATTTACCTAACTTTATATAAAGACTAATCATTACCTCGCGCGTTATTAACATTGAAGCCATTATTATATTGAAATCATTATTCAAGTGCACATTTAATTTCAACTGTAAACAAACAACTTATATTTTGTCTCATTCATAAATCATTTATTTTGTTTAATAAAGGAAGAAAGCTCATTCTATCAATCAACCTAATTAATAACATTATTTGATCTCAAAGGATGATCGTGACCTCAGCCTTATCAATCATCAGCATCAATCATTAACAATCAATCGCAACTATTATCAATATTACCATTATCATCATTATTATTATAGTGCCAACGAGGCCATATATATATATATATATATATATATATATATATATTATATATATATATATACACACACGAGGGTACTTCAATAAGTATTCGCACTTCTTATTTTAGTGATAATATAGTATAACCTTTGGTTAGCTTCCGCCCGAATTGTTCATTCTGACGAAGGTCAAGCTTTTCACTCCACCTTAGACCTACAGTTTAACGTGGAATCCGAACCACGCCTCACCAGCAGCCCAGCGTCTTAACCACTAGGCCACCCAGGGTACCCATTTATCTACCAACCACTTTCTTTATTGTATGGAAGGATGAACAGCTGGGTTTAGTGCGCGCCGGCTGCCGTCACCGGGTCTCGAACCTGGGGCCGATGGATTCGTAGTGGCAGTAACGAGCCAAACTGAGATCTATAGGCTTATTTAGGCTATCAACAGTATAGGCTTATTTAGACTAGCAACAGTATAGGCTTACTTAGGCTAGCAACAGTATAGGCTTATTTATGCTACTCGTAGCTGTCACATATCGTACGAGTAGTGAGCATGGCTGCGCCGCTTTCAATTTGTACTCTGGAAGAACAGAGATCCGTGGTTCGTTTTTTGTGGGCAGAAGGTGTGAAAGGAGCTGAAATTCACACTCGTTTATTTGAGGGGTCCCGCGTCTTAATTAAGGTACCTAGGCGCCAAAATTAAAATTCGCCAGAAATCGCCTCCAAAGTTCAGCAATATTCTCGCAATAGTATCTCTGTTATTAATTGAGCTAGAACATTCATTTTTTGCTAAATTAGAGTTCTAAGTATGCTAATGAAGATGTTGATGAATTTTTGGAATAGATTTTCATATTTTATATTTTATATATTTTTTTAAATTTTTTGATTTTCTTATTAAGCCGAACTTTGGGTGAAGTTTTGGCTGGCGATAGAGGTGAAAAAAGTAGTTCGCTTCATCAGGTTTTCAACCATACTTCTAGTGTCGTTAGGTCATTATAACCCAAACCACGCGATAGAGGAAGGGTGAAAATAGTGATATCCATCAAAAGCACGTTTTCGCCTGTGGTGGCGCTTAGGTATCTTAAGACACGCAACCCCTCATTTGCTCAGTATGGGAATAATGCGTTACCACGGCGAAGTGTGTACGAGTGGATTCAAATGTTCAAGGAAGGTGGGACATGTGTGACAGATGCTCAGTACTCATGACGACCGTCAACATCAACCAGTGGTGAAAAGTAGGGATGCAACGGGTAGCGCTTTTATCGGGTAATCGGGTACGGGTACCCGAAGTGTAATACCCGATCGGGTATTGAAGACGTTCCAAAATTTGTTGGTTTAGTACCGCGACTTATTAACTGTGTGCAGTTCAAGCACTTTGCTTTACTATTATCTAATTTATCAATGACAAAATAGTCCCAAACCATACTACGATTTGCCATTTTGAATGTTTTGTTAAAAAATATTATACAAAAAATATATCAAGAAAACCTGCAAAACAATAAAATTAAAATTAAATTAGAATTTTGTTTTTACTATCCGTACCCGATTTTTTAGCAATTGCCCGATCGGGTCGGGTATCATCGAGTAGTACATTACCCGATCGGGTCGGGTACCCGTTCGGGTACCCGTGACATCCCTAGTGACAAGCAGGAAGAAGCCAGAGCCATGATTTTCGATAACAGAAGATTAACAATAAAAGAAATTGCATCTTCATTAGATATCAGTCAAGGGTCAGCCTATTCGATAGTTCATGACATTCTTGGCTTTCACAAGGTTTGTGCAAGATGGGTGCCCAAACAGTTGACAGAAGAGCACAAGCGTAATCGTAGGGACGTCTGCTCTCGTCTTTTGGCGCGGTATCGTAATGAAGGTGAAAACTTTTTGGAGCGCATTATCACTGGAGATGAAACCTGGATCCATCACTATGAACGAGAAAGCAAACGAGAGAGCATGCAATGGAAGCATCCAACATCTCCCGTTGCAAGGAAGTTCAAAGCGCAGCCGTCAGCAGGTAAAGTTATGCTAACACTGTTTTGGGATACACGAGGCCCTATCTTTGAACATTATCTAGAGCGTGGACTACAGTAACAAGTGCATCGTATTCTGACATGCTTCGGAATGACTTAAAGCAAGCAATTCGCACAAAACGGAGAGGGAGATTGTCGGAAGGTGTTATTCTGTTACACGACAATGCGAGCCCACATACCGCTGGACAGACTAAAAAAATGCCTTCAAGAACTTAAATTTGAAGTTCTCGACCATCCAACCTACAGTCCAGACCTGGCACCTTCGGATTTTTACCTGTTTGGACCACTAAAAGACGCTTTGAGAGGTCAGCGATTCCAAGGCGATGATGACCTGAAGGAGGCGGTGCATGACTGGCTACGCACACAGCCAAAAACATTCTTTTGTGATGGCATTAGGAAGCTTGTAGATCGCTGGGCTAAGTGTATTGAGAAACAGGGAGACTATGTTGAGAAGTGATGTGTTTATAGTCTATCAGATGTGAAAATAAAATTGTGAAAATAAAAAGTGCGGATACTCATGAATTACCCTCGTGTGTGTGTGTGTATATATATACTATATATATATATATATATATATATATATTATATATATATGTATGTATGTATATGTGTATAATATATATATATTTTTGTGTGTGTGTGTGTGTGTGTACACATGAATTCAAATTCCACACTAAAGAGATGAAGTTGAAATGTGTGGGCTCTTGGCAAATCTGGTCACAACTTCCTGGGGATCGACGGAGATCTTTCGACGCACTCTCAGGAGTGCTAGTCCGGTTAATCTGCTCTCTTCAGCTGAATTTCAGTTAAAGAACTTAATTCACTTGAGTGTGACCCAGGCCCCAAAATGAAATACTGGAAACGGTCCTGGGTATGAGCCAAAGCTCTCAAATGGTCAGCGATCGGAGGCACGAAACCTTAAGAGACTGGCGATGAGGAAACCAAACCATATTCTGGGTGGGTGTGGGTATGATGTGGTACTGCCTCACGACTAGAGTGATTGTGAGTGTGTTTTGGTGTCAGTTGTGCTGGCAGTCATACAGCTCTTCAAATTTTTGTGATCGTTACCTGTCTGAAAAGGAAGACCTTACATTTCGGGCCTCGGAGAAGCTAGGTTTTGCGGAGAGGGAGAAGATATCCTGCCTCTTTGCTCATCCTGAGGTTTCCCTTGCTTCTGTCTTATCCTGTATTCTTCCCGCCCATCTTCACTTGTCTCTCTTTCCACTTTAAACCCATACATGCACTGATTATAGGATTTCCTTTGAAACATAGGCAAACTAACATTTCAGAAGAATCAAAATAAAAAATTTCTGTTTATTTTGTAAACTTTAAATTTAGTTTTCATTTGTGGGCTTAAAAGTAATGATTTTAGTTTTATTTCAGTAAAATAATGTCGGTCACATTATGAAACCAGTCCAAAAAAAAGCAGTAGTAGTGTGGATAGTGGACTTTGGTAATTACAGAAATACCTATGCAGGCCACAGAGAAAATTAATTGGCGAGCCATGTCAAAGGCTTGGGTCAATCATTAATATAAACTTTTAAAATTCTTACACACATGCTGGATATTTCTTTTAGTTTTTATAATATTTAGCAAGTACTTTATTACCTACGTAGTTATTTATAATTTTTATTTGAAATATGAAAGTAGCTGAAAGTAGTTATAAAGCCTATGCTGTAACCTGTGCGTCTACGTTTAATTAAAAGAAAAACTATTTTACATATTTAAACTACACATAAAAAATATTTTGTTTTTACAACAGATAACAAATAATTTATTGAAACTATATATTTATTTCCTTTGTAAACGGATTTACTATTGTATAGAGAAATAAAAATGTATTTTGGGACACTACATCTAGCTAAATTTCAGTATTGTTTTACAAAATATGCAAAAATTAATTGCATATTCGAAATCTATCAAATGTTTACTGTAGAATCTGCAAAAAAAAAAAAAGTCGCTCAGTTTCACGACTTCAAACAGCTTTGAAAAAAATGTTTGTATTCCCTTCAGATGTACCCTACCATGTCCTAAAAAACATTGTATTTACTCCAAATAACCCCATTTCAGAAAGTGATTTAGTCTCTTCAGTTCACCACATTCCCCGTCCAATTTTTCTGTTCGATGATCTTAATAGTGATGACCCCATCTGGGGTGATTCTTTGGCCAATATAGAGTTGAACTTGGAACTTTTTAACACCGACCAACCGACCCACTTTCATGTAGAGACTAATTTATTTACGGCTATCCGCCTGTCTCTATGCTGCCCTGACTCTCAATTGGATTTCACTTGGAAAGTTTCCGATGATCTGCATGACAAGGACCACTTTCTCATTTGTCTTTCTTCGGCTAGGAGCCGTCTTTGTACTCGTGTCCCTCGTTGGCGCCTGGGCAAGACTGACTCTCGCTGTTTACTGGCCTTGCGATATTGACCTCAGCTATGAAAGAATACCCGTCTGTTGATGATGAGGCTGTAAGGAATTTTACTTCTAGCCTTCACGTAGCAGGTCTTCAATGTACCTCGAGCAAGTGGATGATTTAGACGACGCCTAGTCTCACGGTGGTCCAATAATTGTCGCATGTTTTGTCAGGAGATGAGGGCTGCGTCCACCCATTATCGTAGCTACGAGTACAACCATTACCTGATCCTCTTACGGTAAGCGAGGACTCAAGCACGTCCCACGATGAAAAAAGCTTGTTGTCGGTCTTGGTTGTTATTTGTGGCGAAGAAATATTCCCCACTCCTATGTTCATCGTTTATTTCTCCCTTCATTGTAGTTGTATTTAATGAAGAGAAAATGAACCTTAAACTAGTGTTTGTTCAGTCTGGGATAAAAATAATTGAAGCGCTCAATACCCTCATGGAAGACTGATTACCTGAAAAAATTGTTGAATTAAACAATTAGTAAGTAAATGCATTTACCGTCTTACTAACACACACAATTACTTTTAACCCACACAATGTTTAAGCTTTGCCAGACTTTGCATATTCCAAGAATGAATAAACATTATTCTTCTGAGTAATTGAAGTATGTTTCATACACATTAACAATGATGTTTAAATTTATCTGTTCTATTAACCAAACTGAACAGTACTAATAGATCTTACAAATAAAATTAGTTAAAATTTACCAATTGTTTTAAAAATAATTAATTTAATTTAATTTTAACTACAATTAGTTTAGAATTTTTTGTTTTGAGTATATTATAATTATGTTCAACAAATTTTAACTTTTCTTTTTTTCTCAAATGAAATCTGGTGATTTCTATAGATTTTTGCACGCTGATTACGAAAATGACCACGAAATCTTGCTATCACGTCAGGTTTTTGAGAAAATCACTTTTTTATATTCGAATATAATAGAATAATCGGAGCTATTGAAGAATAGGGACCCCAGCCTTCTTTAGTTAGGCTTATAAGGCTAACTAACGAAAATATCACGACCTAACCTAACCAATCGTTAGGTTAACTGTACGCCCTTGACGATTGGTTAGGTTAGGTCATGATATTTTCGTTAGTTAGCCTTATAAAGCTAACTAAAGAAGGCTGGGGTCCCTATTCTTCAATAGCTCCGAATAATCTATACACAAGGACAATATTAAACTGGTTTTGTACTATCAGGTTGTAACATAAATTCTGCTCGATTAGAAACCGGACGATAGATAATAGAATAACCTCAAGATAATGTGAAATAGTTTTAGAAATGTTGCAAAATACACGCGGCGACAGGTTCGCACAGGTTTTATCAAGATACAGAATGATACAGAATGGCTTAGGCTAGTGTAGGATTAGGCGAATGAATATTTTCTCTGGTGTTTTCCATACAGTTACAACGCCACCCCTACGATATTACAGTAATTGAAAAAACATGGAGCCCACGAAAGAGCATATTCGACATGTGATGCTGTATGAGTTCCATAAAGGATCTAACACTAGTGAATCCACAAAAAACATTCAAAGAGTTTATGGAAATGACGTTGTGAGCGAATGGATGTATAGGAGATGGTTTGAGAAGTTCAGAAATGGAGACTTCAGTCTGAAAGATTATCAACGAACAGGACGACCAAATGAGTTAGATGAAGAGTTGCTGAAAGCATTTGAAGCTGTTAGGAAAAGTAGTGAAGGTTGTAAAATAGGTTCCGTATGATTTGTCACAAGCGAATCTTCAACATCGAATCGATACTTGCACATCACTGCATTCTCGGCAACTGCAGGCACCGTTTTTGAATCGGATGGTCACTGGGGATGAAAAGTGGGCCCTCTATAACAATATTAAGCGTCGACAGCAGTGGTTTAGCCGTGAAACAAAGCCTGAACCTCAGCCAAGAAATGGACCTCATCCAAAGAAAATTTTGCTATGCGTTTGGTGGGATATGCAAGGAATTATTCATTTTGAGCTTCTGCCAGATAACCAAACAATCACAGCTGAAGTCTACTGCCAACAACTCCAACGATTGAAGATAGCATTACAAGAAAAACGTCTGCATTAATTAATCGCAGAGGTGTTCTATTCCACCAGGAGAACGCGCGCCCTCACACTGCTCGAATCACCACTGCCAAATTGGAGGCATTTGGTTGGGAAAAAATGCCTCATCCACCTTATTCTCCGGACATCGCACCTTCAGACTACCATTTATTCAGAAGTCTGCAGCACCACCTAGATGGACAAAAGTTGCAATCCATGGAAGCTATCGAAAACGAAGTCATCGCTGATCGCTTTTTTAACAAGAAACTAAGTGATTTCTTCGAACGTAGCATAAAAAAACTTTTATACAGGTGGGAGGAGGTTATAGAAATAGAAGGGAATTATATTGATGATTAATTTCTCATTGTCATTTAATTTTTGTTGTGAACAAACTAAAAATTTTAGCAAATTTGTCCTTATAAGTCATTTAATTTTTGTTCTGAATGAACTAAAAAATCGAGCAGAATATATGTTACAACCTTATACTTAAAATATTTTGCTTGATGCCTTTCGCTTGTAGCAACAACTGAGGCTTCCCTTATTAACGTCTAGCAGTAATCAGTAGGGTGTGTCAATTTTGGGGGGAAATGACTAAATTGAAAATCATGTGATTTGGTAGCAATTTAATGTAATCATTTGGCATACAAAATAATATCCTTGCTTCAAAAACAATAAAAAATAACTCCGACCTACATCAATTTTAATTAAAAAAATCCATTTTTCCGTAAATTCGTAACAAAATAACAAATGTGCGCAAACGTCCTATCAACATTTAAAGTGGCAATAAGATATTCAGAGTCTTTATTTGAAAGTAATCAATGCAGTCATGTCCTTTTTGCTGCGGTTCCTTGACATCAGCATTCGGCTTGCTACTTCCGCTTTGATGTAGCCTTCTCGCCTCTCGTGATTGTAAACTTGACTAGCTGCTTCTGTGACCATTTTCACACATCTCTCCACACTCTGAGTGTGAGAAGGCCACTTTGGCACTTGCATTGGGGCCTCTTTAAGTTGTGTTAAATCTTTGTTTGTTATACATGCTGTCAGTGGTGGCTCCAAAACTTCCGAACTCAAGTTAACTAATTCTGACAATTTCGTGGCATTGACGTTTATCGGAGGTACCTTCCTTGTCTGAACAGAGCAGTCTCCCAGCTGGTCATCATCTAGTGATGTTCCTCTAAGCTTTAAAGTGATTTCCACAGCCTCAGTTCGCTCTTTGGTACATTGGCTGCAGAGTATTGCTTGCAAAACTGCCTCTGGCCTAGCATACCAAGCGGACCTTCTCACCACAGGTAACACGATGTCCACCACTACTTTCCTTTGGGCTCTCAGTAGCTGTAATTGAAACAAGATGTGGTTGGGCCCCTCCATCCACATTGGATTAAGTTTTACATTGAACCAGTGAGGAAGATAAAACCCAATAATAAATTCAACAATCAACATCAAATTCTGTAGCATTTTGCCCTTCAGTGCATGTTTGAAACTCAAATCCTGCAGAAACAAATCGCTGTAGTTAACCAACGACTGTGACTTAGGGGTCCAATCTCCAAGAGAGCCAGATTTTGAGGCAACTCTCCTGATCTGATTGCTTGAACAATACGATAAGCGTAAGATTGATCCGTGTTGAGGTCTTTGGTAACTTCTTCAGACAACACTGGAAGGGGAGGGCCTACTTCGACCTTTGGAAATTTTGTATTTATTTCTAATTCCGTTGCTTCATCTAGCATGTTGCCAAGGGGCCTGACCACTTGTTGCTCTTTGTAGGGCCATCAAGTTCCTGGATGAGACGACGAAGAGGTAGTTCCCCCGTGTGCAAATCACATACAATCCAAACAAGCCTTCTTCCAAGTTTTTTCTCTAAATGCGTCATAACACCGCCCTGCCATCCACTGTTCACCGCAGTTGAGTCTCCACCAACGGCCTGCAGTGAACTGTCGTCTTCTTTCTTGAAGCCAACATATTATTTGATCAGCAATTGCCTCTGCATGTTTCTTGCCTTCTACTTCTGCTTCAGGAACAAAGTGAAATAAATAGCGGCCACCAGGTTCGGAACACACAGAGCAGTGTTCTTCTTTGATGAGACCGGGAAACTTTCTATCCATTCCCTCTACCTCTAGGAGAACTTTTGAGTCATCTCTTCTTTCCATCAAACAAAAGGCAAGAGAGACCTTCCTCCTTCAAATCTTTTCATGCTGATCAGATATTTCCTTAATTATTTTTTCTTGTGCTCTTCTTATCTTATTATGATCTATCACTAAGGATGTATCCTCTCGGCTGATGAGGCCTGCATCTATCCAAGCGGCAGTGGCAATCTCTGCAGTCTCTCGTAGCCCCGTATGGTGGCGAATACTGGCAAGGGCAATGTTTGAGATGTCTTTAGTGTTGTATTTCATTCTCTTCGGCGAAGGTTCAGATGGCATTTTGGAGCTATCATCTGATGTTGCTTCTTTCTGTTCATCTGAAGAGCTTTCAAAGACGTGAGAAACCTCTTGATAGAGCTCTTCATCTCTTTGGGTGGCTTCTTCACTCTTCTTTTCCTTCCTTTCTTCCCTCTCTCGGATTTTCTCTTTTTTCTTAGCAATAACAATCTGTTTTTTGGTTTCTGAATAATCTGCCGAACCAATCTGCATACTTCCTTGGCCTCCTGCCTTTGTTCTCTGCGCCTTTATGAAAGCCAGCTCCAAAACAGGGATCTTCTTCTCACGAGGACAGCGACAATCAATGTGAGGGTGAGGTTCTCTTCTGCATGAGGGAGAACAATTGGCTTCAGAACACAACTCTATGGGACACTGGCAGTTAAAAATGTCAAGCAGAGTATCAAGTGTGTGCAGAAATTTATTTTTCTTTGCTAGTTTTCCTTTACCAAGTGATGTCTCAACTGCTTTGTGCCACAGCTTTGTTAATTTTAGCTCAATAGTTCTATACTGATTGAGTACAGGTGGTTTGAATAACACATTAGCTTTTTCCACTGATGCAGAAGAGGGGAAATCATGTCCCTTATGAGCTCTTTCTCTGTGTAGTTCCTTCTATCCTTTGTATTTTGTTCACGAAGGAGTAACCCTAGTTTCAGCATGTCTTGCACTGTTGGTAGTTCTGATACGAGAAGCTCCTTGCTGTACCGACTAATAGGCTCAAGTGGCATGACGACTGACCTCTTGTCTTCAATTTTGGCATCTTAGGAATATCTGAAAAGAAAGAAAAACATTTAAGTATTTTATATCAATTACGATGTTTCAAAGTTTAGTCATTCGATGTTCTAAAATTCAATAAAAAAATATTTCATGGGATTACAACATAATTAGACAGAAGAATATGATAATAATAAATAATTGTAATAATCAATAATCCATACTTACAGTTAAACTAGTATTCGTCTAGTAGAATAACTATGAAGTAGGTACAAGAGCAATAACAGCAAACCACCGTCTATGACATCTAAGAGGCAACTGAGGACTGAGAGTGAGGGACAGTTCTATTCATGTTGTGACTTGTACATTGTACAACAACTATATGACCTTGAAAACACTCCATATGCGATCAGTGAGATAATTCTGTGACAGATGAATAGTTAATCAATTTATATCCTATTATTTAGTAAAAGAGTCAATTTCTGAAACTTTAAGGTAAAATTGATATAGGTAAGGGTTATTTTATTTCATTTTGGTTGGCCAATTTCAAGTTTTGACATGAAAAGACTATATTTTCACTACCAAAATTGATTTGAAAAAAGTTGACAAAATTGACACACCCTAGTAATCAGCCAGCATGTTTGGACTACACCTGCTCTGGTATCATTTCTCCATCGCCGAAATGTCCTGATGAAACCGCTCTCCATGTTCATCGCTGACATCTCCCAGGTTTGGTGGGAAAAAATCCAAGTGCAAATGCAAAAAATGAATTTTTAAACTCATATTGCATCCCAATGAGCTTAAAGAAGTTCATCAACTAATTCTCCATGATTAGGCGATATTTTGTTGCCTAAGAATTCTGGGTCACTGCTTTAAAAACATTCCAAGCTCTTTTTTCAGATTCATTCAGGACTTCGTCAAAGGCACCATCTTTCATTAAGTCATTTATTTGTGGACCAATGAAAATTCCCTCTTTTAATTTGGATCACTAATCGGATGAAATTTTTGTTTCGAGTACTGGAATCCATCTCTAACTCTGTCCATTGCCTGAAAATGTTTCATCAATCTTAGTTTGATGTGTAAAGGTGGCAAGTAAACTGTCCAGGATCCAGCAATTTATGGCACGCAACATTTTTTGGTCCAGGAGTGAAAGACTGACGAGCTGGCCAGTTCTTAACAGTATAATGAGAATTCTTTGCTCTGCTGTTCCATTCACAAAGAAAACAGCAATATTTTGTATATCCAAGCTGTAAACCAAGAAGCAGCCCAATGACTGATCACCACAGATATCCCAGTTGTTTTGTAATTTATTTTATTCAGAAGAAATTCCACATTTTCATACGACTCTTTCATATAGACAGTATGTCCAGTAGGAACTGAAGGATAGATATTTCCAGTATGTAACAGGACAGCCTTGAAACTAAGTTTTGAAGAATCGATGGCAAGTCGCTATTCTAAAGGTTTATACTCGTGTCCTAGAACCACCATGAAACTATTGATGTCATTACAAAAAAGAAAGATCACCAGTCATAACCTTGGGTTTGTTTCCGCCCGAATTGTTCATTCTGACGAAGCTCTTTTCACTCCACCTTAGACCTACAGTTTAACGTGGAATCCGAACCACTTCCCACCACCAGCCCAGTGTCTTAACCACTAGGCTACCCAGGGTACCCATTTAGCTACCAACCAATTTATTTATTGTGTGGAAGGATGAAAAACTGGGTTTTGGTGCGCGCCGACTGCCGTCACCGGTTCTGATGGATTCATAGTCAGCGACGCTAACCACTACACCACCGAGACGCATTGAAAAGAACTTTGCTATATTTTTGGGGCGTTTGCGAAAAACGGATATACGGGTATCGTTTGCAAGCAAGTTCTATCCTTGTAATCTAGACCCTAAAAGAAAGTTCTGCTTGATTTCTCGATAAATTCAAATCTCGAACCAAATCATTAAGTTCAGGTTATCAAGTGAGGCTCTTTTCCTTGAGTTTGTCGATACTCTTCCTCATCATCTAAGCTCCACGATCCAGGGGGGCTTAGGAACTGGTAGAGTTTCACAAGGTACTACTGGTCGCATTGCCGAAGCAGATTCGGGTATTCAGTTTTCTTCTTATTTTTCGAGGAAAAACCACTGACCTTGGTTAAACAAATATAACAATCTTTGAAGTGATATTTTTGCGCTCTCTAAATAATGGGGACTGCAAATGGCATAGGTACTTGTACCTTTTAATCAACGCACAGAACAACGCGCACAGCATATATGGGGAACTCAAACTTTAGCTCGATCCCGATTTTGCAGCCGAAGTAGAGCTCATAAGCTTTTTTAATTAAGGGAGTAATGTTTCTTTTGTGATCTTTATCACGTAATCACCACACACATAACAGAAAGGATTATTTACACATTTACGCGACATTTCGAGTTATCCTTTTTTCCTTCAAAACGTTATTTTGGTTAACATATGCACAACTAAATGATTTGGTAAATGGAAAAGAAAAACTATAAAATCAAACTTCACTGCACATGAACAGAACCCCACCATGAAGCAGCTTGCGGCAGACTGAATGACTCATAACTGCAAGTAGCTCTCTATGACAGATAACACAAGAAAAATTGACATCTTATGACAGGGTTAAACGTGTCAGGGGCAGAAATTACATCATCCTACATTAGCTAAAACATTTTCTGCTGGGATACTCTCCGCTTTGGGGTAGATGCAGTTTTAATAATTTGTTTAACTTATCATCTGCAGTATATACAAATTTGGTCAAGAGTTGAGCCCCAAATTTCTCGAAAACCTGACGTAATAGCAAAATTTCGTTATCATTCTCATAATCAGAGATTAAAAATGCAAAGGAAACAACTACTATCATCTGATGAAAAAAATTGTTGTTGAACATTGTCATCAAGAATGATTATTGGATGCCAATAATTAATCGAGGTGATGACTGAAAGATGAATGATTGAAATAATCATCCCTGATCAAGTTATGAGGCATTTTCTATCATGTTTGGATTTCAGTGCAGTAACTAACAGATTGTAACCTGCAGTTTTAAAATTCTTATCTACAAAATATGCGTAATAAATGATACATTCATTTCATGGTAGGTTAATAACAATAATCACATTGATGTCTAAGGCATCTGAACACAAAGATACACACACAATTCATAAAAGACACTTATTATTCTTTAGCTTTTTGGAATATCCTAAAATATCCATGCAATGATAAATTTATTCGCTCCCTTTATAGAAAATCAAATAATGAAAGACAAAGTATTAATTTTTAAGCTTAGTGAAATACCCTTATAAATTAACCCTTCCACACACACACTAAGCATATAAAATATGTTCCAGTGACTCAATTCCCCACTGAAACAATACCTTGAAACTATTCCTCAACATACAGGAATTATCTTAGGCATATTTTTTCAAAGAAACTTTGAAACCTGAACAGTTTACGAGTATACTAGTGATTCTTAACTGGGGTGGTGTGAAAAGAAGTTGGGGTGGCTCAAAATCCGGAGTGTCATGAGGGTTGCTACTAGATTTCGGTGTGCCGCGAGATTGTGACGTACTGTGTTGCGAAAACGACTTCTCAATGTGGATTGCACTTCAAAAACTGAACCATGGTATAATGACTTGATTTCCAAGCACCAGACGCAGAAGAGCCACTGAGTGATGGAACAAAATGACTGAGGGTGTTCTCTGTTCATTATTGAGCTACCGTACAATTTCTTGCAGAGTGATAATTTTGGTTTCTATATAATGATTTTGAGCCTGTTATGTACATTAGTTTTTGATACGTCTAAAGAAATCAGTAAAATAAAAGAACACCGTTTCTCTAAATATGGTTTGTCGTGATGATTTGCTAGAAGGGTACCGTGGTAAAATGGACTACACGAAGGTGGTACCGTAATGTTAAAAAGATTGAGAACTAGTCTACATATATAGTCTGTCACTAGTCTACCTATATGAGCTCCAATTAAAATCCCCTTCTGTTGAAAAAGACATTCTATATAAAATTTACATTTCCTTCACCAATACAATAAGAAACTAAAATTCGATTTATTAATATTACCAACTTCGTTGTTCCCGCAAATAAATTTTCAATATATATTCCAAAGCCAATTTACATTTCATTCTCTCTTTAATCATGAAAGGAAACTCCCAACTGAATTAAGCTCATTTGTTTTATATTTAATTGTGTTCGCTATAATGCAAAATATACTGGCAGCACTAAGCGTTTATATGTATATGTCCCGTAGTGTAAATCCTTACGGTACAAACGAGTTCGTCTCCGACGAATTGCATTCTAAACATTGAACCCAAAAATTCCTTCGTTCTGACATCACAGAGTGTGCATTCTTTCATACGCGGAGAAATCCCATGTAATCCGTAGAAATCCCAGTAATCCCATGTAATCCGCAGAAATCCCAGTAATCCCAACCTAAATTGTTAGATGCGAGGTGCATATGAAAATATGCACATCGCATGAATTCTTCGATCCCTCCGCGTCTCTATTATTGTCAGCATCACGCGATGCAAGGCAAGCGTCTATAAACACCTCAGTTTTTTTATTTTTTTATTATTAAATTTTTCTAAAATCTTGACCTATTCCCATAGATAAAGCATAATTGTGTCAACCTATAGCCCACCTGATTTCCCCTAGCTCGACCTACTCGCATACCAAATTTCAGCTCTCCCTAACCCCTATTTCTCTTTTCCAAAGAATCACGCAAAAGTGGTTATCTCGAATATGAAATTCATTTGCGCTCTATAAATTCCTTCCAAATCGATTCCCTTTTGTACGGGTTCGACCCTCCTTTCATGCCGCCCCTCTGGCGCCTCTCGATCCTACAATTATGCTTTATTATCAAAAGAAAAATGTAAACTCCGCGAAACCTATTTCGATCATGATTGGTTCGCCCCCGGAACTCTCCCGAAGTTCAATCTCCCAATCGAGGCTGTCAACTAAAGTCGCCTCCGCCTAAATTCGAATATCGAAAACTATTATAGGCGCTTGCTGTTCGACTCCGCCCGTAAGAGGGTGACCCTTAGTTTACCTCGTCTCCGCCTACCCCGAGGTTATAAAAACCCCGAGAGCGTCGGTAACGAGGTTCTTTGCTTTCTGACAATCTTCATACTACGTAAACTCTGTGACTTAATTCCGTAATTATTCGTGCAGTGGCACTACCCCTCCGGATCAAATTAGCTTCCATTTGATAATGGAACTTAACTTCAAATATATATAAATTGTACATTGTGCTTTAGTTAACTTGTTCCCGATTTATCTGTCTTAAGTCTCACCTTAAGAGCTATATATATAATCGTCATTTTTTTTTACGTAACTGAAGTTAATTTATTATTTAATTTAATTTAATTAATTTAATTTAATTTCATTTAATTAATTTTATTTTTACTATAAAAAGAATTCTGTACCCAAAGTGAATTAATAAAAAGACTGTTAAATTGAGTTAGTCGTTTCCATTCACCGCATAAACTCGATACAACCCCCGTACGGAAGCACTCGAAGGTAATCTTCCGAAACTTTACAACCAATTGAGGTAAGAGTGGTCAGTGACATCCACACACATTTTTTTGACAAGGCGCGAGCGCCGAGTGCATCCACTGGTAACCCGAGAGTGATGTTGTCTATTATCCTTCGGATACAATTCCGACTCCAACCAAGGGGACCGCCCCCGGAATCCATAGTCCTTAGTCGTCTTCTACAATCGAGCGGCCCATTCTGGGACATACCCCTCGACACTGGAGGTCCCACCGAGACCCTGAGGACCCAGGTACCCCCAGGACCCGGAATTTGGGTGAACGAAGTCTTGCCCATTTCGCCCCGGGTTCTCCCTCACTCCTCTCGGAAGACGCCACGGCTGTACATTCACCTCTTATAACGTCATCATCATCATGTACATGACGTCACCGCCCCGCCCTTGTCTCATCTGCGAGTGACCTTCAAATCGAGAGAGACGCCAGCTGATGCCACGACACGAAGCCGCCTCAGTTTCCTCTCTCGATCCACTTCACGCGAACGTTTTTTTACGTTTGAGTGATAAATTAACGTAACTATTAAGTATCACTGATTACCCTTAACCCAATTATAACCTTTAAATTGTGTACACAGTTTATACACTAATCATTAACAATACTTTTTCCACCGTAATAATTCACGGTGAATGGTGACTACAAACACGAGTAATTTTAATTAATTACGGGATAGTGAAACACGCTATTACTGTGACTGTGTATTCATTTATTAATAATTAATATTAATAACCATCTTTAATTTTTTTATTATTATTTTTCTTTAACGATTTTTAATAAGTTAATTATTTTAAATTCGTTTTCATTATTGAATTACCGAGTGTAATATTTTATTTTTTATTTTTTAATTGAATAGGTTAGGTAGGGTTAGGATTTTCTTTTCATTTTTTTGTTTTACTTGGTGCTACGGAAATTACGCTTGTGACCTAATTGCAGGCCACATCCGTGAATACGATTGGGGCACGACTAGGGTACTTCCTTGCGGACTCAGGCAGAGGGAACTCACCGCTGGAACTCACGTTGCTATCGTTAGGATCGAGGATACGGAAAGGGACTTTGTGTGGGACTCTTCATTCATTGGAGACCAACGATTCGACCATCGGATTACAAGTAACCTTTTGCTATCCCAACCTTTATTTTTTCTCATATTCCGTTTTTTTTATTACTCTGATATCACCTATTTAATGAGAGTGATAGAACAATGGTGGCATAACTTGTTTTTTTTTTAGCAATCACGTCGTTCCTGATATACGATATTTTAGTGTTTTACTGCATTGTTGAGGTTTCCTCGATTGCTTTACGTTTGATTAAGTTAACCAAATTTTTAAACTTCTAATTTTTTTAATTAAATAATTAGTAGTTTACTTAATTTGGACCCCCCCCAAAAAACAACACAAAAAAAAAATATATATATATATATTACACTACTTAACAGTGACAAACTTTCTTCACCCTTTGTAACATTTTTTCCGATTGTTTTGTTTTATGTTTCGAATTTTATTTATATATATATATTGTTTTATGTACACACGCTGATACTATACATACTAGGACCACACTGCCAAAACACACTTCAATTGTTTGTTTTCGCGCGCGACGTGTATGCCACATTCCGATTCCGATTCCGATTCCGACCGGGAATTTTTATTACCACTTACACCTCCACGCCCGTCCTTCCCTAAACGTCGCCGCATTCCCAACATCAACATGGCTGACACTAACAATACTGCTTCCACTGCTGCTGCTGCCGCGCCTGCCGCGACCGTACCTATCACGAATATTATGGTTTCCAGGGTACTCAACTTACCGACGTCCGTTCCAAAATTTAAGGGAACCGTCGCGGGAAAGGCCACCGAGCCACTTGTTCAACACTGGCTCCACAAACTGGAAATATATTTCGAAAATGAGAAGGTGATCGCGGACAAGGACAAAATCTTGGAAGCACAGCGGTTTGTTGATCTAGCAGAAGGGTCAGCATCGAAGTTTGTCGACACTAACCCCGACTTAGAAGCGGCCACTACATGGACCCAGTATCGTCAGATTCTCTTGGACAATTTCCGAGATGTCAGCGACACTCAACCGTTTGTGGCCATGACCAATTTGTTCCGATTACGCTGGCAGGATGGTGAAGATTTTATGGAATTTAGAAATCGCATTCAAGGCACTATGAATAGCGTCATCTTAGCCATTGACGGAGCTTTTGATTATAAAATGCCCTCACAAATGGCGAAGATATTGTCCTTTTCGGCAATGTATGCGAACCTACCAAATCACCACCAAGTCAGATTCCAGAAACACGCGGATCTCACCGCGTCGTTAGCAACGGTCGTGAACAAACTGAAGGAGTCGTGTCCAAACTCGACTGATCTTAATATTCGTCGACCGCGGGAAGAACGAACCAAAACCTCCCAGTCCATCCGTTATGCAACCGAACAAACAGGAAGGCCCCAGAAGCAAAAGTTTGCTTCTGCAACGCCCGCGCCGTCGAACCGGTCTCGACCAACCTCATCGCGACAGACTCCCCCGAGTCGCCCCTACGGTGCTACAACTGCTGCCAAGTAGGACATGGAATAAAACATGCAGGGCGGCTGCTTATTGCGATTCCTGCAGGAGTCCGGTCACCGGCGGGGAGATCGTCCAAATGCCGGGAGAAGGGTGCTCCGCCCAGCGACGGAATGAGTGGTCCAAAGGATCTCGACCTCCCACAAGGCCACCGCAACAAGGATACCCTGAGGGAACCCCCTCTTATATAACAACCCTACCCTAATCATCGAACCAGGTAGTTCGAAATATTCTACAGAATGTTTGACCGAGCTGGGATACCAGATCACCAGCCTTACAACTGGAAAGTCGGGAGACGACCAATCCGCCCGATGATTTTTTAGAGGACCTGCCGGCTCCAGGATTCCCGTAAGGGACGAGCCGGGTTGCCCTCCCCAGGGGTAGCTATTCCTTTGGGAAAACCAGGAGTTACTACTCCACTTAAGGACCCCGAGGGCCCTGCACGAAATAATCCAGATACCACTGTAGAATCCTTTAAGTTCCCTTTTCAGAAACCCCTTGCATTGAACCCGAGACCTATGAGTCTCGTCCCGCTTCACAGAGAATGTGGCAAACTCTGTTGACGTTCCTACGTCATATGTTTGCACAATTAATAATACGTTTGAAGATGCTGTCATTCCACTTCGCGTTCGAAGTGTAGATATGTTTGGTCTGCTAGACACAGGTAGCAACGCTAACCTGATTAAACAGTCTAGTTTGAATAGAATTCCGGGAGTTTCCAAATTGGAACTTTTCCCGTCGAAGGTTGTTTTAAAGAACGTTAATGGAGGAACCATACCCTCCGTAGGGCAAGTTAGGCTTAAACTGAAACTCGGCAAGTTAGGCTTCGATGCCGATTGCGTAATAGTACAAGACTCTATGCACTTTCCTACCGACATTTTACTCGGTTATCCCTTCCTTAAAGGAAATGGTTGGGATCTTAAGTTTGAATCAAACGTTGTCCAAGTGCAAGGACAACTTATTCCGTTAGTGAATACGGAGTCGAACCCAGAGGTTCGTTTTTCTACTGCTGTTGAAGCAGGATTAAGGTTATTTCGGAAGATGTTCCCGATTTTGATGGAACCCTACAGGATTGTTGTAATCCTGGTAATGGAGGGATTCCATTTTTTCCGGCTTTGTCGCCGTGTGATGGTTTAGAGTCGGGTGAAAATCCCGTTGCACGCCAGGTCCGGCGTTCTTGAAAGTTAGTTCAGAGTCTGTTCCAACCGATGAGTTTCAGTTGAGGTTAAGGAAGAATTCGTTATTGAGCCCAACCAACAGGTCTGCTTCCGCGTAATTGTTACCTTTAACGATGGTACTTACGTGGATCCTGCGACTTCAGTAGTCGTGGAGAATGTTCTTGAAAACCAAGTCCAACATTCAGGCTTAGTAATTGCACGCAGTCTGTGCACCAGCGAAGAGGCAACTATCCCTTTACTGTGCGCTAATGTTGGTTCCGAATCCATTACGTTACAACCTAATACTTTAATAGGCAAGGCCTATTTGGCCCAAGCTGAGCCTATTCTTATTCTCACGATACGCAGGTGTACCCCTGAGGCGTACCTCCGCAAACATTACGTGCTACTTATAAAGCATGTCTAGAGTCCGATCCCGCAAATTCTTTCCTTTGCAGCGACCCGGACTTGTTTGACCAATTACTGGACTTCTTGGTCGAACACGAAAGCATCATCGCACTCAAGGGTGATGCTTTGGGACGTTCAAACCTCGTCCCATTTCATATTAATCTCGCGGATAACACAAAGCCATCTACATTCCGCCATATCGCGTTCCGCACTCCCAGCAGCTGGTTGTTGAGGAACACGTAAAGGAAATGTTAGATTTGGATGTTATCCGACCGTCGGTTAGTCCTTGGTCTTCTCCGTTGATCCTGGTCAAGAAGAAAGACGGAACGTTAAGGCCGTGCATCGACTACCGACGCCTCAACAAAGTGACCGTTCCAGACCGATTTCCGCTTCCCAACATGCAGGAGGTCATTCAATATGTTGGTAAAGCTAAATATTTTACCTCGCTGGATTTAGCTTCAGGGTACTGGCAGATGTCTCTGTCTCCAGAGTCACGGCCATGTACTGCGTTCACTACCAACCAGGGCCATTATGAGTGGAATGTTTTGCCTTCGGATGCCGAAACGGTCCGGCGAATTTCTCTCGACTTATGAACATTGTGTTGTCCGGATTATTAGGTTCTCATGCCTTAGTCTATCTAGATGACATAGTGATCTATAGCGATACCGTCGAAGAACATTTCGTACGTCTTGCCAAAGTCTTCAGACGTCTTTCGAATGAGAACCTCAAACTAAAATTGGCTAAGTGCCAATTTTTCCGATCCTCGCTTGTGTATTTAGGATTTCTTCTTGCCTCTGACGGAATCCGACCGGATCCCGCCAAACTTCAGGTTCTCCTAAATTACCCTGTTCCTCGAAACGTTGATGAAGTGCGAACCTTTATCGGGTTTGTAGGATTCTATCGCAATTTCATTCCTAGGTTTTCGGACATAGCCGCTCCTTTGACCAATTTGTTCAAAAAGAAGGCTACTTTTGAATGGAATTCTGAGCATCAGAAAGCTTTTACTGATCTCCGCGACAAACTCCTGCAAGAACCCATACTGCAGTTCCCGGATTTTGGAAACCTTTATAGTAGCCACGGACGCTTCTAACTACGGGTTAGGTGCCGTCCTACTCCAAGAAGTAGAAGGTACCGAACTACCTGTGGCTTATGCGAGTCGGTTACTATCCAAGCCCGAACGTAACTATTCAGGGACTGAACGAGAAGCTTTAGCCATCGTATGGGCCCTGAAGAAGTTCAAGAACATCATCTACGGGTATAAAATAATAAAAAACGGACCATGCTCCGTTAACCTCTATATTTTCCAAAAAACTACCCGACGGGCGATTAGGTCGCTGGGCTCTTACCGTCCAGGACTTTAGCCCCGAATACGTTCACCGTCCCGGAAAACTCAACGTTCTCCCGGACTGTTTATCCCGAATAAATAAACCCGAAGAGGTCTGTGGAATTCATCGTATTGAGACTATTCCCAATTTCGATAGAGACACACTCTTCGAGGCACAACGCAAGGACTCGTATATCTCAATTTGGTGCAGCAATTAAAAGCACAACCAAATTCGGAACTTCACCAGTTGTATGCTTTCCAGGATCAAATTTTGAATTATCAAATTTCTCCTGGGCAATACGTGGCAGAAGTTCCCGAGAGTCTTCAAGGCGTGGCAATCAAACTTTGCCACGACAGCGTTTGTGCTGGGCATCCCGGAATTGAACGGACACTAAATTGGTCCAAGCGCGTTACCATTTCCCACTTACGCGCACCAAGGTAACAGAACATTGCAAGGCATGCTCAGCATGTGCCAGGCATAAAGGAGCGCGTCCGCCCACCGCGCATATGCATGCGTACCCCGTTCCTGTTAGACCTTGGGAGCGCGTAGGAATGGACGTGATGGGCCCCTTTGTCCAAAGTCGAAACGGAAATAAATACGTTGTCGTTTTCACCGACCATTTTACCAGGTATAATGAAATTGTACCGGTGCCTGCCCATACATCGGAGATCATGCCAAGTGTTTACTCGAACGAGTAATTCAACGGCACAATACGCCGGTCGTGCTGCTCTCGGACAACGCTCGGGAATTTACCTCCGCGATGTTCGTAGAGTTATGCAAACGTCTCCACATCCAAAAGGTACAAATAACACCGTACCATCCGGCAGCAAATGGTCTGGTTGAGAGGCAGAACGAAAAGATCCTTAACGTCCTACGACATCTCGTGGACGCGGACCAACGTAATTGGGACGAGTGCATCCCATGGTGCAGTGGACTGTTAACAACAACCACAGTCAACTCATCGGTGACACCCCTCATTTTAGATTGTATCATTACGATGCAAGATTTCCTTTCGACCTCCCAAACGACTCCACCGAAGAGGGATTTGACCTACAGGAACCCCAACGCTATGCGGACGACCTGGCTCGCCATTCGTTCCAAGTTTTCGAAGACACACGACGTTGTCTCAACCATGAGACCGACCGAATGGTCCACTACCAACACAAGCGGTACCCTAAGCAACGGACCATAATACCGGGAAACCGTTGCTGGTTGGCAGGTACGAAGCCTCCGGGCCTCAGTCGTAAACTCTGTCCAAAATGGGTAGGGCCATATCGCGTCCTCGAAGACCTGGGGCATAACACCTTCACCATCCAACACTTGCAAACCTTAAAGAAAAAGGTTGTTCATGCCAACCAAATTAAGGTTACGAATGAGGATCCGAATCCCCCTCAACCGAAGTCGTCCCGACAACAAGGGGATACAACCCAACCCCGCGTTACCGATACCGAAACCGAGGATTCGGACGAGTGGGAAGACTACCTAAGGCCCCCTCGGACTACCCTGTCCGTACAGCCTGAGGAAGCTATCCTAGAACCCCTCGAACCTGACAATGAACTGGAGCCACTCCCTGCTGCTCCTTCCACACCAGAGTTGGAAGCCCCGGAGACAACTCCAAACTTTAAAATTTTACCGGAGGGCCCCGCAGCCAGTGAGGAGCCCCCCGACTCACCATCACCACCCTCACCTATCGACGACCCTAAAACAGACCCTACAGTGACGTACCGATTTCGACCAGGAGTCGTCGCAAGGCCCGTGGACTCGCTCCCGATCGCGAATACCCGAGTCACTAGAACACACACATAGCCCTATACTCGAGCCAAGCTCCGACCCCGTACCCACACTCCACTCCGTCCCTAAGACACCTACACAAGACAAGACACCTACACAAAGTCCCTCCCTACCACCGAAAACACCCCTGCTGCCATCGACTCGGCCTGCTCCGACTGCGCGAATACCCGAGTCACTAGCCACTACTTCGACGACCCATCCACCTCACCCCCTTCGTCCCCCGGACCGACCTTCGGTCAAACCAAGGTGAGACCCAAATTCCCTTCCTGGAGAACTTCTCGGAAGTAACCGCTAACACACCCAAAATTATTAGCAATGTTAACCTCGTCCACTATGCTTACCTTTGTCTTCATTCTTTTTCCTGTTTCTAGTAGTACCTACCACATCGTCCCCGGCGCTGTGGTCGAAACCTTAGCGGATGGCCATTTTTTAAAAGGCCACCTGAATGTGATTTTCGACCTACAAGCCCCACGTTATTTTCCGTACGCTCAACGCCTGCCAACGAAAATTACTCTCCCACGCAATCGCTATTGCAAAGCACCTATCCACCCACCATACTCTACTCCGACTAAGTCGTTTACCATATATAAACAACTACTCTCCTCCACCTATGCTCACACTTGGAAAACATACACGCACACAATACAAACTAACGATACGCTGGCCCTCCCTTGGATTCAGCAGTATCGTCCCCAACAGTCCCTCAAACCGTACTAAACGCGGTTTCTTCGATCTCGGCGGGCAGTTGCTGAAACCATTTTGGCGTCGCCATTTCAGCAGATGTGCGTAGCGTGCAACGCAAGATCCGACTGCTAGCGAGCAATATCGTTAAGGCGATGTGTTAAAACGTACTGTCTTTGCAGCCAAACGAAATTTTCACCTTCTCCGCAATCTCACGACACATCTAAACGAGCTAGATTCCTTAATTATGTTACAGCGCCGAAATTATAATCAAATTGAATATGTCCACCTAATTAACCTCCAAATTACTGTCATTGATAAGTATCTCGATCAAGTTCACGAGACACATCAAATCGTAATGGCCGCACTTAATGCTGCCATGTCAAAACAAACACCCCATTCACTAATTCCCTATAAGACTCTAAATACATTAATAACGGAGCTAGTAAGGAACTCGCTCTAACCCCAATTTATCCATTACACTCATCCAACGCCCATCATTTTCTCGACCTCACCTGGACGTTACTTGGTAGCTCTCCATTCTCTATCATTATTGTTATACCTTCTTCGATGCTCAATATACAACGCTATCTTTTTCACCCCTTTCCCACAGTTTACTCTATGAGGGAAAACGTGACCCGTTTCATCTTACACACAGAACACCCATACTTTTTCCTTTCCAAAACCTACCAACAGTACACCCTGTTTACCACCCGCGACATTACTCACTGTAGGACACCTTTGTCAACCAAATTCCTAATTTGCCCTCCACTCCAACCCTTTGTTTCCATACATTTTCAGAAACCTTGTTATCTAATGCTGTTACAAAATTCGTCCCGTGCAAATTGCACGTTCCGGCATTCGACCCTTCAACCCCCGTTCAGCTCCAAATAAGTTCCGACCTCCTCCTGTCCATCCCCAAAAACGTGAAGCAACTCTGGATTGCCCGAACAACCGTAGTATGATACAATTGGATCCAGTTAGTAGAATCCCTCCGGTTGTTCTATTATTACCTCTAGCTTTATATCCACAAACCCCAGAGTACTCTCCTTAACAACACGCCTCTTGTACACCCTATGGCTCACCTCCCACCAATTCCTATCTTCAACCTTCCTCTTGCCTCTGTAACTCTTGTACCTTCCTTTAACTATCCCCCTTGGGATCAGCAATTGGATCGTATCACCGAAACCCTCCAAGAACGGTCTCATGTCTTATCCCACGTTCAGCCCCTCACCTACGTCAACGCCGCCGCTGTCATACTAATACTAATAATCATCTTCCTTGCTTGCCGCCCGTGTCGACGACTGAAGTGGAATGCCCCTACTTCGGAGCCCTCACCTTCGGAAGAAGCCCCGGACGGTCTGCCCCAATCTTCGGCCCCCCGTTAGCTGTCACTACACCGAGAAATCCAAATTTTAATTAGTTAGCTAGCATGTAAATATTAGTTTTTGTTTCTGCTTAAAACTGTTAATCGTATTATTTTTTGTTTAATTGTACTTCTGCAGAAGGGGAGGTAGTGTCCCGTAGTGTAAATCCTTACGGTACAAAGAGTTCGTCTCCGACGAATTGCATTCTAAACTTGAACCCAAAATTCCTTTGTTCTGACATCACAGAGTGTGCATTCTTTCATACGCGGAGAAATCCCATGTAATCCGTAGAAATCCCAGTAATCCCATGTAATCCCAGAAATCCCAGTAATCCCAACCTAAATTGTTAGATGCGAGGTGCATATGAAAATATGCACATCGCATGAATTCTTCGATCCCTCCGCGTCTCTATTATTGTCAGCATCACGCGATGCAAGGCAAGCGTCTATAAACACCTCAGTTTTATATTTTTTTATTATTAAATTTTCCTAAAATCTTGACCTATTCCCATAGATAAAGCATAATTGTGTCAACCTATAGCCCACCAGATTTCCCCTAGCTCGACCTACTCGCATACCAAATTTCAGCTCCCTAACCCCTATTTCTCTTTTCCAAAGAATCACGCAAAAGTGGTTATCTCGAATATGAAATTCATTTGCGCTATAAATTCCTTCCAAATCAGTTCCCTTTTGTAGGTTCGACCCTCCTTTCATGCCGCCCCTCTGGCGCCTCTCGATCCTACAATTATGCTTTATTATCAAAAGAAAAATGTAAATTCCGCGAAACCTATTTCGATCATGATTGGTTCGCCCCCGGAACTCTCCCGAAGTTCCATCTCCCAATCGAGGCAGTCAATTAAAGTCGCCTCCGCTAAATTCGAATATCGAAAACTATTATAGGCGCTTGCTGTTACTCCGCCCGTAAGAGGGTGACCCTTAGTTTACCTCGTCTCCGCCTACCCCGAGGTTATAAAAACCCCGAGAGCGTCGGTAACGAGGTTCTTTGCTTTCTGACCATCTTCATATACGTAAACTCTGTGACTTAAGTCTGTAATTATTCTGCAGTGGCACTACCCCTCCGGATCAATTTAGCTTCCATTTGATAATGGAACTTAACTTCAAATATATATAAATTGTTCATTGCTTTAGTTAACTTGTTCCCGATTAATCTGTCTTAAGTCTCACCTTAAGAGCTGTATATATAATCGCCATTTTTTTACGTAACTAAAGTTAATTATTATTAATTTAATTTAATTAATTTAATTTAATTTCATTTAATTAATTTATTTTTACTATAAAAAGAATTCTGTCCCAAAGTGAATTAATAAAAAGACTGTTAAATTAGTTAGTCGTTTCCATTCACCGCATAAACTCGTTACAACCCCGTACGGAAGCACTCAAAGGTGATCTTCCGAAACTTTACAACCAATTGAGGTAAGAGTGGTCAGTGACATCCACACACATTTTTTTGACAAGGCGCGAGCGCCGAGTGCATCCACTGGTAACCCGAGAGTGACGTTGTCTATTATCCTTCGGATACAATTCCGACTCCAACCAAGGGGACCACCCCCGGTATTCATCGTCCTTAGTCGTCTTCTACAATCGAGTGGCCCATTTAGGGACATACCCCTCGACATATATATATATACATTTAAACTGCAAACACGCAGTATAATTAACGTAAAGAACGACGCTTGGATAGAATATTTCGCCAAGCGACGAGAGAGAGAACGAACAAATGAAAAATATATATATTATTATATATATATATATATATAATATATATATTGCGCGTAATGTAAATAGTTGCCTAATGTTGACATTATGCAAGATATTACCTAATGTTGATATTAGAAAATGAAAATGAAATGAAAATGAAAATGAAAAGGTTTATTGGCAGACTATAGTCCATATGACACATATTATTAATACAATGACAGTTCATATACTAAGGATAAAAATATATACAATTGATTAGAAATAATACAATAATGTCGAAGTTAAGTGGATAAACGGCAGGACTCATGGATAGCTTGGATAATCGGGTTGATTGATTAGAAATTTCCACATTACGCATATGTTACCTAACCTAACATGAAGTTAGGTTTGGTTAGAGGTAAAATATGTTACACGTAACATATATATATATATATATATATATATATATCTATATATATATATATATATAGGTGTGTGTGAAGTGTAACGTAGTTGAACTAGGAATTTCGTGTAAACCTGAAGACAACTGAATAAACCAACCAGTCACATACCACACTAATTTTAAAAAAAAATTAATCACTGAACTGACGGTTTGGAAATATCATAATTCGAAGCTCAACGCCAATTCACGAGATACGGTTACTAGACTCTACATGTCGTGCAGGGTGCCCACAATATTCTGTTATCCAATGCTTTTTTCCTCACAATACATATTTGTGAAGCAAAAGTTGCGAAATGCATAATCACACAAAAAAGGAGCTGAAGCAAGCTGAAACGCCTCGTTGAACACTCCATCCATTTTAATGTAGCCACCCTGTATATAAATAAACACTCATAAACTAGACTTTCATGAAAATTCATCTGCTTTAAACTTTCAATAATTATTTAAATTATAGAAAATGAGAGATCATATACAGGGTATAAACAGAATTTGCGCACCAAAGGTTAAGTAATATTTCATCTTGGAAATTAACGAAAGGAAATTAGTGAAGACGAACATGTTGAGATAAGTTGAAAAATGAATATTAATAACCTGTGGTGGGCAAATTCTGTTACACCCTGTACATTTAAAACAAAAAATAAAAATATATATATCTATATATATGTATATATATATATATATTATAAATATATATATGGGGATGAATTTCACAATAAAA
This sequence comes from Bathynomus jamesi, assembly GCA_023014485.1. Taxonomy (NCBI): domain Eukaryota; kingdom Metazoa; phylum Arthropoda; class Malacostraca; order Isopoda; family Cirolanidae; genus Bathynomus; species Bathynomus jamesi. The sequence goes on from JAJOZX010002380.1 coordinate 583,103, forward strand.
CACGTGAATGAATGAATGCTGCAACCCACAAGGAAAAGAAACGATTCCAAGGCCTTTCGTGTATTCAGAGCTACACCTCGTCACCTCCTGACGAGGTGTAGCTCTGAATACGCGAAAGGACTTGGAATCGTTTTTCTTTTTCCTTGTGGGTTTGCAGCATATATCTATATATATATACTTTTTAAACTAAGTAAGTACCTAGTGCCGTATGTATATATATATAATATGCGCATTTGATGAGAGGGAGGTGGGGGATAGTAGGGGAATGGGGGAGGGAGTACACAAAGTATTAAATAATTTTGTAGATAAATATATGAAAAACTTTTGCATTTTAACATTTTATTTTCTACAAATTCTTTGATGTTTTACATTTCTCTACGAATACTTATGAGCGCCACTATATAAGGGGTCCCAAAAAAATGTATACACACTTTAACAGCTGATAGCTCAATTGATGTTTCTTTCTTCCAAGTTAAACCCATTAGAATTAAATGGCAGTCAGACTAAGCTTGACAAAGGAATTCATTCTAAATGCTACGGGAATTGTGAAAGCAGTTGAAAGTGCAAAGACAGTTTAGGAGGGAGTTTCAAACAGATCCACCAATGGTATGTCCCATTCTGGGACATACCCCTCGACATATATATATATACATTTAAACTGCAAACACGCAGTATAATTAACGTAAAGAACGACGCTTGGATAGAATATTTCGCGCAAGACGAGGAGAGAGAGAACGAAACAAATGAAAATATATATATATCTATATATATATATATATATATATATATATATATAATATATATATATTGCGCGTAATGAAATAGTTGCCTAATGTTGACATTATGCAAGATATTACCTAATGTTGATATTAGAAAATGAAATGAAATGAAAAATGAAAATGAAAAGGTTTATGCAGACTATAGTCCATATGACACATATTATTAATACAATGACAGTTATATACTAAGGAAAAAATATATACAATGATTAGAAATCATACAATAATGTCGAGTTAAGTGGATATAACGGCAGGACTCATGGATAGCTTGGATAATGGGTGTTGATTAGAAATTTCCACATTACGCATATGTTTACCTAACCTAACATGAAGTTAGGTTTGGTTAGAGGTAAAATATGTTACACGTAACATATATATATATATATATATATATATATATATATATATATATATATATATATAGGTGTGTGTGAAGTGTAACGTAGTTGAACTATTGGAATTTCGTGTAAACCTGAAGACAACTGAATAAACCAACCCAGTCACCAATACCACACTAATTTTATAAAAAAAATCTAATCACTGAACTGACGGTTTGGAAATATCATAATTCGAAGCTCAACCGCCCAATTTCACGAGATACGGTTACTAGACTCTACATGTATGTACAGGGTGCCCACAATATTCTGTTATCCAATGCTTTTTTCCTCACAATACATTATTTGTGAAGCAAAAGTTGCGAAATGCATACATCACACAAAAAAGGAGCTGAAGCAAGCTGAAACGCCTCGTCTGAACACTCCATCCATTTTAATGTAGCCACCCTGTATATAAATAAACACTCATAAACTAGACTTTCATGAAAATTCATCTGCTTTCAAACTTTCAATAATTATTTAAATTATAGAAAATGAGAGATCATAATACAGGGTATAACAGAATTTGCGCACCAAAGGGTTAAGTAATATTTCATCTTGGAAATTAACGAAAGGAAATTAGTGAAAGACGAACATGTTTGAGATAAGTTGAAAATGAAATATTAATTAACCCTGTGGTGGGCAAATTCTGTTACACCCTGTACATTTAAAACAAAAATAAAATATATATATATATATATACTGTATATATATATATATATATAATATATATATGGGATGAATTTCACAATAAAACACGTGAAATGAATGAATGCTGCAAACCCACAAGGAAAAAGAAACGATTCCAAGGCCTTTCGTGTATTCAGAGCTACACCTCGTCACCTCCCTGACGAGGTGTAGCTCTGAATACGCGAAAGACTTGGAATCGTTTTTCTTTTTCCTTGTGGGTTTGCAGCATATATATATATATATATATACTTTTTAAACTAAGTAAGTACCTAGTGCCGTATGTATATATATATAATATGCGCATTTGATGAGAGGGAGGTGGGGGATAGTAGGGGAATGGGGGAGGGAGTACACAAAGTATTAAATAATTTTGTAGATAAATATATGAAAACTTTTGCATTTTAACATTTTATTTTCTACAAATTCTTTGATGTTTTACATTTCTCTACGAATACTTATGAGCGCCACTATATACAGGGCGTCCCAAAAAAATGTATACACACTTTAACAGCTGATAGCTCAATTGATGTTTCTTTCTTTCCAAGTTAAACCCATTAGAATTAATAATGGCAGTCAGACTAAGCTTTGAACAAGGAAATTCATTCTAAAATGCTACTGGAAGTGTGAAAACGCAGTTGAAGTGCAAAGACAGTTTAGGAGGGAGTTTTCAAACAGATCCACCAACGCGACTTACCATCACTCGAATTAGAGATAAGTTTGAAGCCGATGGAACTGTTCAGAATGGTCCACAAGAAGCGTTCCGGAAGACCACGACATCGACAAAGCCCCACAAAGCAAGAAAGAGTACTGGAAACGTATCACCAAAGTCCAAGAAAATCTGTGCGGCAAGCGAGTCGTGAGGTAGGAATTTCAGAATCGTCTGTCCAACGCATTTTGAAGCGCTGTCAATGGAAAAGTTACATTCCAAGATTAGTCCATGCTATTAATGAAGATGATCCGGACCGAAGAGTGGAGTATTGCGAGTGGTACTTGGCACGATGTGGATGTGGATTGGACGAAGGGTTTCGTAGAATACCCTCCGCGTTCACCAGACCTCACACCACTAGACTTTTTTTTATGGGGATACTTAAAAGACAAGTCTACGCTATAAAACCTGCAACAGTCGCTGAATTGAGAACAGCCATTGAACGAGAATGCACACAAATACCAAACGAAATGTTTCGTGATGTTTGCGATTCCATTGCTTCGCGTTACAGCAGTGCCTGGACCAGAACGGACGTCAGTTTGAAAACAGGCGTGACAAAACAATTAAAAATGTCTGTAGATTCTATTACATTTTGAAAATGAAATGTATTTTATAAACACTGCCTTTATAATTATTTAAAGTGTGTATACATTTTTTTGCGCCCTGTATATAATGTTCTCAACTCATTAGTGCCCAGAGGTCTTTTCCGAGACTGAATAAAATCGCCCGGCATTAGCCAGAACAAAATCAGTAAAGTGACGCCGGGCACTAATGGGTTAAGAATCTGTACATGGGCTGGGTGAAAATAGCATGGAAGAAGGTGTTGGGGTAAATAAGAACAGCTCCCCTCCTTCCCACTAAAAAGATATTTGTAAAATAGGCCTTACTCATGTTGGCCATGTTTGGTTATATATTTTCAGGTGCTTGAAATATTCTCTACTAATATTGCCATTAATATAATTAACATTTTCTAAAATCAATAGGAAAAAGTTTCCCCAAAGATTAGTAAAACGGGGGAATAAAGACAAAATGGATGAACCTCAAGCTTTTATTATAATATGCGAATCAAAATGCAATTTGAAGTGCACATGTGATGTAGAGTATTTTATTCATCTGTAAATATGTAACCAAGCTTGGCTAACACGAGTGAGGCCCATTTTACAAATATCTATTTTTAAGGGTGTAAGCGGGGGCTGTTCTTTTTTAGCCCAACATCCCCTCTTATTTTTTCCCACGGATGACACTCACTCTGGCAAGTTATTGGTTTGTTTCAACCCCTTGCGTGTCAGGAGCTTGAAAGTAGGGGTGAATAAATCACAATGATTTACGCTAGCGGTGCTGTAGATTTTAAGACCTTCTTTTACCCCTTTGCCCCAGGGGGGTATCCCCAAGTTGAGCACCTATTTGAAGTAATAAAACACATAGATAATTGTTTTTATTTATCCCTCTGCTGCTGCTGCTGCTGCTGCTGGATGGCCACATGAGCCACACAACATTGAAGACAATCGAACTTGCAGAGAAAGAAAACCATCAAAATTCCGCCTCAATGCACAGATCTCTTACAGCCCTTGGATGTTCCCCACTTTGGCCCTCTGCAGACATATTATGAGAATAAGCTCACAGAGCATGTTCACCAGATTGGAGCCCGTCAGCCAGTTAGGAAAGTTGGATTTGCAAAGATACTTAGTAGCATATGGAGACATGGGCTTACGGCCAACAACGTGAAGGCTGAATTTGAAGTCACTGGTGTATTAGGATGTGTCAATTTTAGTAAAGTCAACAATTCAAAAAATTACTAGTGACCAAATGATGCATTTTTATGTGCTAAATCGAAATATGGCTTTAAAAGCCAGATTTGACCACTCCTAGCTACTTATATTTGAAGTTGAAGTTTACAAAAATCAGCAATTTTTGCAAGTATTTTTTTTATTGTATATAACTACATTTTACATACATTACATACAATTAAAGACATTTTGATTGTATTTCAATATTAAAACTTAGAAATATAGATAAGTTTCTTGAACTTTGCCAAGGATGCCGTGTCTACCTTGCTCTTGTTCCTGGACATGAGCTCCCTACTGGCCACCTGGCCACTGATATACGCCTCCCTCCTTTCTTTTGAGTAAACATGTTGTGCTGCTTCAGTTTCATCCTTACACACCTCTCTACTGACTGTATGTGTGAGGGCCATGCAGGAACTTCCATTGGTCTATCCAGAAACTCCTTGATTGCAGCAGTGGTGAGGGAGCAGGTCAGAGGAGGATCAGTCACGCCAGAGTTCCAGTCAATAAGCTCCGAGAGTTTGGTGGCATCTGGGTTGATGTCAGGAGTATTCCTGGGTCTGACACTACAGTCTCCTACCTGTGTGTCCTCATCTCCCTCACCTCTGATTTCCAGTAATTTAGGGTGTGCCAATTTTAGTAAAGTCAACAATTCAAAAACTACTAATGCTCAAATGATGTCATATTATCTAGCAAACTTAGAAATATCTTTAGTGTTTAAAAAAGCCATTTACCTACTTATATTTGACCATAAAGGTTTGAAATATAACCTAAATATGACTGTAGCATCGTATATCAATGTGCCATTGATATGTGTGGTCAACTTTTGTTATTTTTGGTGTGCATTATGGTTTCTAAGTTTCACATAGTCACAAATGCTGGAGTTTTGATTGTGAATGCATGAGTGGAGGAAGCATGGGGGAGAGAGGAGGCGAAGACTTCATACCAGACTGAGTCTGGTATGAAGTCTTCTTCCTCCTTCGTCCTGATCAAATATAAGTAGGTAAATGGCTTTTTTAAACAAGACTAAAGATATTTCTAAGTTTGCTAGATAATATGACATCATTTGAGCATTACATGACATCATTTGAGCATTAGTAGTTTTTGGATTGTTGACTTTACTAAAATTGACACACCCTAAATTACTGGAAATCAGAGGTGAAGGAGATGAGGACACACAGGTAGGAGACTGTAGTGTCAGACCCAGGAAGACTCCTGACATCAACCCAGATGCCACCAAACTCTCGGAGCTTATTGACTGGAACTCTGGCGTGACTGACCCTCCTCTGACCTGCTCCCTCACCATTGCTGCAATCAAGGAGTTTCTGGATAGACCAATGGAAGTTCCTGCATGGTCCTCACACACACACAGTCAGTAGAGAGGTGTGTAAGGATGACAACTGAAGCAGCACAACATGTTTACTCACATGAGAGGAGGGAGGCGTACATCAGTGGCCAGGTGGCCAGTAGGGAGCTTATGTCCAGGAACAAGAGCAAGGCAGACATGGCATCCTTGGCAAAGTTCAAGAAATATATCTATATTTCTAAGTTTGAATAATGAAATACAATCAAAATGTCTTTAATTGTATGTATGTAAAATGTAGTTATAATTGGCATCCTTGGCAAAGTTCAAGAAACATATCTATATTTCTAAGTTTTAATATTGAAATACAATCAAAATGTCTTTAATTGTATGTAATGTACGTAAAATGTAGTTATATACAATAAAAAAAATACTTGCAAAAATTGCTGATTTTTCGTAAACTTCAACTTCAAACATAAATAGCTAGGAGTGGTCAAATCTGGCTTTTAAAGCCATATTTCGATTTAGCACATAAAAATGCATCATTTGGTCACTCGTAGTTCTTTGAATTGTTGACTTTACTAAAATTGACACACCCTACTGAATTCAGAAAAATACAACGTTAACCTTCTTGATCCATTGACACTGAGAACCTATAACAAGTGGGTGGAAGGTGGATCACCCAAGGATGAACAAGGTAAACCTGTTCTGCCATTTGAACCAGAGATTCAGCCTGATGAAGTCCAGGTGACTGAAGATGAAGCAATTGGATATTCATTACCAACTTCAACACCAAGAACAATACCTGAAGCTTAAATACCTTAAACAACAACACCCACATCTACCACATCTACAATTAATTACACCTGGGGATCTCCACACCAAGCACCTTAACAGGATTAGGATGGGAACAACCATCAGCTCCGCACCTTGAGCTTCTCAAGAAATATGATCTTCCCGACTTGATATACATAATAAAAAGATGTGCTCCACCTAGAATGCACTACACCGTTGGGTTAGTGAAGGAGGAAGATCAGACAACATTAGCAACAATTCTAAAAGGGCGGGGCAGAGTTGGTAATCCTCCCCCAACAAAGCGTCGTAACATAGACATGAATGCCTGTGTTATAACGGCCGAAGATCTTCATACACAAGTGAAAGTATCAGGTTGTAACATAAATTCTGCTCGATTAGAAAATGGACGATAGATACTAGAATAACCTCAACATAATGTGAGATAGTTTTAGAAATGTTGGAAAATACACGCGACAACAGGTTCGCACATGTTTTATCACGATATAGAATGATACAGAATGACTTAGGCTAGTGTAGGATTAGGCTAGTGAATATTTTCTCCGCATGATTTGTCACAAGCGAATCTTCAACATCGAATCGATATTTGCACATCACTGCATTCTCGGCAACTGCAGGCACCGTTTTTTAATCGGATCGTCACTGGGGATGAAAAATGGGTCCTCTATAACAATATTAAGCGTCGACATCAGTGGCTTAGCCGTGAAACAAAGTCTGAACCTCAGCCAAGGAATGGACCCCATCCAAAGAAAATTTTGCTATGCGTTTGGTGGGATATGCAAGGAATTATTAATTTTGCGCTTCTGCCAGATAACCAAACAATCACAGTTGAAATCTACTGCCAACAACTCCAACGATTGAAGATGGCATTACAAGAAAAACGTCCTGCATTAATTAATCGTAGAGGTGTTCTATTCCACCAGGATAACGCGCGCCCTCACATTACTCGAATCACCACTGCCCAATTGGAGGCACTTGGTTGGGAAAAAATGCCTCATCCACCTTATTCTCCGGACATCGCACCTTCAGACCACCATTTATTCAGACGTCTGCAACACCACCTAGATGGACAAAAGTTGCAATCCAGGGAAGCTATCGAAAACGAAGTCATCGCTTTTTTTAACTTGAAACCAAGGGATTTCTTCGAACGTGGCATAAAAAAACTTTTCTACAGGTGGGAGGAGGTTATGGAAAAAGAAGGGAATTATATTAATGATTAATTTGTCATTATGCCATTTAATGTTTGTTGTGAATAAACTAAAAATTCGAGCAGATTTGTCCTTATAAGTCATTCAATTTTTGTTCTGAATGAACTAAAAAATCGAGCAGAATATATGTTACAACCTTATAAAAGCGTGCTAAAAAAGGCAAGCAACAAATCACGAACGCACAGAGACAAAAACCTGCTGATTCAGATTCAGATTCTGAAATAGATCTTCCTTCTGACACGAACATTGTGGATGACAAGTGAAGACAGCTTAGGTTCACAATTGTACACACATGACATAGACACTACATAAAAGTGTCAGTGTAGATCTAATTCAGACAGTGAAAATTCAATAGGCAAGTACTATGCAGTGATTTACACCAACCCACCCACATATTATTGGGAAAAAAATGCTCAAAACATTTGAAGAGGATACCAATGCAGAAGTAAGCCAAGCTAAGTTTGACTTTGTCCACCGCAAAACTATCTCAAGTAATCCCAAGCTAATTACCTGGATAGAGCCTCGAGTTAAAGCTATTTTTACAGTCCCAACCAATTATGTCTTCTACGGACTATGTCGTCCTGAGATACTTAAAATGGGCGCGTTGAAGTTCCCTGACACAGGAACAAAACCGCCCTGGGGACTAATCCAGAAACCACTGAATAAGTAAGAAGGAGCATTGCACCCATACAGAAATGGTAAAGAAAATTATTCATGTTGAAATATCATCATTTTAAGAAGATTTTTCTCAGTTTGGAGCATTTTTGTTTCTTGTTTGCTAAAATTAAAATATTAGTGGCTTAAGTTGTCTCAAATAACTTAGTTTTTATTGAGATGCACGTGGAAGACGTATAAAAACAGGAAGTCAGTATTTTTTCAACTCCTTTGAAATAAAAGTAATAAAGGAAATAAAAATAACAAGGAAAAAATTTCTAAAATGTAGTGAATAGCTCTAGGTCAATTTTGTTTCTAGGGTATATATATATATATTGTAGATCCTACTACTGCATCACATGTGTACTTGAACTGCATTTTGATTCGCGTATTATAATAAAAGATTGATGGTCAGCCATTTTGCCTTTATTCCCCCATTTTACTATATCTCTGTTTGTGCATAAAAACTATATAGCAAATAAACATTAAGTGAAACCGTAATATTGTCTTGTGATCTCATTTAATATTTACATGCGGGTAATATTTCTAAAAAGAATTGGTTATATTATTATTAATATTAGCAGAAGCGCTCGGAATCATTCAACGGCATACATTTTTCTGTGCATAAATAACACGTGACCAGTCATGCGTACCTTGATACAACAGAAAGGAGGAGAACGGAAATAATTCTCTTCTCCACCAAATCCTACAAATGGGTCAAAATGCTTTAGCTTGGTTTGTGGGCGCAGTCTTCATCCACATATATATTTATTTATTTACACAATAAATAAATAAAAAATAAAATACGAGTATATATATATATATATATATATATATATATATATATTTATTATTTTTTTTTTTTTCCCCAGTTAGGCGAGGCTGTGTTCGGTTAAGTACTATACTCTATATTAAATTTTTTAATTTTTTAAGCTACATTAGGTTACTATACTCAACATTCAGATTTTTTATTTTTGGGGAAGTTGGCATCCCCACCCAGCTTGGCACCACTCCTCCAATCCCCCTCCTTATTCCCCATTCCCCCACTCCCCTCTCCCTGCTTCCTCTCCATAACTGCACATATACTACTTGACTCTTAAATAATATGTATATATTTTAATTAATTGACAAATAATAAAGTTAAAAATATATATATGAAAAGAAATACGTATAAATAATACAATGCAGTATTTTTGTTTCAGATTAATATTATTGTTAATATAACTTCATCATTATTATCATTTTTTTTCATCATTAATGTAAAAGAGACTAATTCCTTATATTAATTAAATTATGTATTCATCGATAGCTCATATATATATATATATCCTGCGGAAGAGACAACTCCTACCAGGCGCGTCCCTCCGATGGCGGATGAGGGAACCCCTCAGCATGTAAATGGGAGGGCTGCTCCGAATACCCAATAAGGAGCCGTGGACCAAACAGGCAGCAGAGGAGTGGCTTGCCGGTTGCCTTATTAGCAAGAAACCTTCATAATGATGATAATCCGACACATGATGATATGACCTAATGTGGTTCTCAACTTGTTAAGGGTTCCCGACCCCTGCACTAGGCAGGATATATTTGTATGTAATGCGTTTGTCAAGTATGAAGATAAGTTATGCGAACAAATTATGTCATTTTAAGCATCGCTTGGAATGTACTAATTGTGAGTTATTTTTAATGATATTTAGAATTAACTGAAGAAAGAAAAACTGGTCCCGAAACGTCAAGAAAATAAATGTTTGTAAAGGACAAAGTTCCATAGGGCCAAATCTATTAACGAAGTGTACGTTCCTATCTATCTATCTCTCTAGCTAGCTATTTATCTATCTTACATATATGTAATCTGTTAACTTTTAAACGTTATTAGTTAGTTGAAACAATGATCACAAAACAATTGAGGAGAAATGGTGAAGAAGTGACCAAAAGTAATTTCTTCAATTCGCGACTAAATATACCAAAAATAATCGTCTGAGGCGTATGACCTTTCGATTTAGAACACAATTTGTTCACATTAAATGACAGCTAAATCAAGTGGAATCGAGTTAAATCTATTTGAATCGAATTGATGAACATTCGCTGGAAAACAGCTTAAAATTGAATTGTCCTGAATTCGAAATAAGGTGATTTCCTTCTAATGAAAAGATCCAGTGGTATGTTTCCAATATCTCCTAATTGTATTTATTTATTTATTTATTCATTTATTAAACTATTATCGACTATACGGTAAACATCACAAACTTCTATTTGAAAACCAGTATTATTACAAGCACGAATCAACAATAATGACTGTAATTAATAAATTAACAATTAGATTTTAAGAACATTCATGTAGGAACTGAAAATCATCAATAATAATGTACTGAGATTATTGTGGGCAAAATTTTTGTTCTATCTCAAAAGAGAATATTGATGAATGATCTTGATTAAGAAATTCTGAGTCATAATTTAGAGCCTAAACCGAAACCTCTTACTGATAAAAATAAAAGTACGTATATGTTTCATACCAAGAAATAAATAATAATAATAATAATAATAATAAATAAATAATTGAATTTGCTGCATATACAAGGCATACAATATACAGAGAGTAACATATACTGGAACACACACACACACACACACACACACACACACACACACATATATATACATATACATATGATAGTGCGACAGTTAATGCATTCCGAAGCATATGTAGCTTTGTAAAATAAACAATATAAAGCAATAGTAACAACAACAACAACAACAATAATAATATCAACATTACAATTTAATTGTATTTTTATGTGTTGATGGTGCAACACCCATTATTATTATCATCCTGTATGCTGCTACAGGAAGCATACAATACATACACGTACAGTTGCCCGCATATATAATGTTCTTCGCCTCACAGGCAACGCCGCAGCAATAGTCGCAATAGTCAAGGTACCCCAACTGGGTGAGGGTGGGGTGGAAGGGAGACAACCGAGTTCAACAACAAAGAACATTGACAAACAGGTAAGGCGCCGTTCAAAAATTACGTAACGCAATTTTTGCTAAAACCTGACCGCCCCCACCCTGTAACGTTCCTTAACGTGTGGGGTGTTGGGTGGGGGAAGTATTACATAACATCTTAGGGGGTGCCTGGTCTAGCGTTACAGAACGTTCCTGGGGGATCTAGGCAAAAATACGTTACGTAATTTTTGAACGGCCCCTAATTATAATGTAATGTCTGTGTTCATAAAGATAAATGATTAATATGATCGTGAACAGCGTTGAACTCCATGTTTACTAGTCTTATACAGTAATAAGGTTCCATTATGATTACTGCAAGTCTATATGACAGATACCACAATACAACTTTTTATACTAGTGAATTTGAACCAGAAATAGACATTACACACTCCGTCATTCCCCTTACCCACCCACCAGTCTCGCGTATATTAAATCATTACATAACAATACTAATAAAGCTATTTGTAGAGTCCGTGTGCAGCATTAAACCTTTACTAACTAACGAATCTACACGATTATATATATATGTATTGACAGTGAGCGAGAAAAAGATTGAGACAGTGTAAGAGAGAGCGAGGTAGAGGGGCAGAGAGAGTTAGTGGGAAATGGTTTATCGATTGTTACACAAAGAACTTGTTAACAGTTTCGATCTGAATAACAGTAACTGATTATCAAACTCACATAAGAATAATCCATGGTTATAGTAAACATATTTATATATACTTATAAATTCATACAATATTATACTAATGTTTGTGAAATGACGTTCATGGGCCAAACCGTGGTGTTGACATGGTTACTTGCTGTAGCCGTTCAGGAGAGACTACATATGGGCGTGTTTTCCAGATTTTCTGTTGTATTATCAATGTGGAGATATTATTAATATTTGATCTTAACAATATATATATATATATATATATATATATAATAAAACACAATTCTTTATTACAACAAATATGCAATGGTTGAGTATGTTTTACTAAATAGCTTATCATACAAAATGCTCACAATTTGCCATAGATTAACATAAATGACACAGCTATAACCGGATCATAGTTAGTATTTGGTCCATCCCCCATTATTGTCTACTACATCTTGTAATGTGTGTGGCATAAGGGGTTCCAAAAAACCTTAGCCCCCCCAATTTGCAGCTTACATGTTTACTTATATCGAAATAGTCTTTAGTGATTATAAAAATATATAAAATTCTTTATTTATTGCAGGTATTAAAATTACTCTAGCTGATAAAGTGATAATATAATGGCTTCTCAATTAATTGGTGATTCGGAGAGGCAACGAGTGATAAATCCCATACAAGCAATAACATTTCGGGAAGCTCGTGATGCTGGAGCCACCTTTATAACAAATCACCGTCATAGGCAAGGTTTAAAGCCTTGGCATGAACTTCCAAAGCCAAGAAAAACTCAACTTAACATCGATGACAGAATGTGGTTTGCCCATTATCTTGAAGATTGGGATGTGGATGATTTCATGCATTTAGCTGTCTCCGATGAATTTTTTGTTTACGTAACACGTCGGCCTAACTACCAAAATGATCGGGTGTGGGCCAGAACACCAGATGAAATCGATGACAATGAACATTATAGCGAATTATTAAAAAGTCCAGACTGTGTTGATGTGTTTGTTTTGTTCACTGCAAAGAAGCTCATGTGGGTGTGCTGAAGCCAAATGGTCAGAGTTGGGATGGACAGTATTTCGTGATATTATTCTATCCCAGCATGTCATTCCTTTTCTAAGAAACCCAACAATTTTATGTCGATCAGGTCACACTTCTGCATGATAAGGCCCCCTGCTTTAAGGCATTAGCCACTCACAGTTGTTGCGGAACCATGAGATCGATTTCTTTGGAAATGAAGAATGCCAGGAAATTCTCCTGACCTGAACATCTGTGAACCATTGGATCAGTTATAAAGGACAAGGTTGAATGTCCTCTTGTTTCAAGACCTGCAGCAATCGATTTTCGAAGGATACAATGACGCAACACATTGAAACTGTTTTAGCAAATTTGCGTACGATCAAGATCTATCACGTCACTTTTGGCAAGCTACCCAAGCGAATTCAGGCTGTCTTGGAAGCCAATGGCCGGAACACCAAGTTTTAATTGTTTCTCATTAAATGCAGGATTAAATTCCTTTTGTAAGGTATGTTTAGTTTTACTGTACCTCTAATGGTTTAGGCCATGGGCAGGGGAGGGGGCTAAGGTTTATTGGAGTCCCGTATAACTGCGGTTAACTTTGGTTTTGCGTCCGCTCGAATTGTTCATTCTGATAAAGGTCAAGTTTGTCAGTCCACCTTAGACCTACAGCTTAACGTGGAATCCGAACGACGCTCCAACAGCAGCCCAGCGCCTTAACCACTAGGCTACACAGTGTACCCATTTGTCTACCAACTAATTTTTTTTATTGTGTGGAAGGATGAACAGCTGGGCTTTGCTGCTCGCCGCCTGCCGTCACCGGGTCTCGATCCCGGGGCCGATAGATTCGTAGTCAGCGACGCTAACCACTACACCACCGAGGTGTGTGTGTGTGTGTGTGTGTGTGTGTGTATAGTACCGGCACCTTTTTTTCAGAGCGACGTTGACACACGTCCGCTCAAATAAATTGACGAAGGAACGAAATCGGGACGTTTTGTCCGACGAAAACTTCATAAAAATTTGGAATTTTCTATAAAACTTTAATTTTGGTGTTTTAATTTTTTAATTCTTTAAAACTGAAAGTAATAAACGGCGTCTATAAATCTTAAACATTCTGATTTTTATTACGGATTTTTTATTTTTATTATCAACTTTTTTATTAAAAGTTCATCACAAATTCAACAGAGAAGGGGTAAGGGGCGCAGGAAGAGGGAGGGGGGAGAGGAATTTTACAATTTATCAAGCTACGAGTACCGGCACCTTTTTTTTATTAAAATGCACTATACAGTGGCTTCTAAAATTACTTGGACCACCCCCCGGATTTTTCTATTTTTTTGATAAATCCCAGTGAAGGTAACAATTCTTGATAACAATTATCCCTCTGAAAATGCAAAAAACTTCACTTTTCTACGTGAAGGTCAAAATATGATAATAAAACCCTCCAATAGACAGAGTTTATTTCCACGACAGTTTCGATGCCCACTGGCATCCTTTTCTGTATCCACCCGAGAGGATGCCAGTGGGCATCGAAACTGCTGTGGAAATAAACTCTGTCTATTAGAGTGGGTTTTTATTATCACATTCCTCTGAGACTACGTGTGTCTAGACATATCGCAAAAAGGAAAATACCATAAACGGCTTATCTTAATCCTTTGAAAACCTTTTCTAAATCTCATTCCACGTCAAATATATAGGTGATGGAAGTAATTTGAGTAGCCATTGTGTATATATACAGGGCGTCCCAAAAAAATGTATACACACTTTAACAGCTGATAGCTCATTGATGTTTCTTTCTTTCCAAGTTAAACCCATTAGAATTAATAATGGCAGTCAGACTAAGCTTTGACAAAGGAAATTCATTCTAAAATGCTACTGGAAGTGTGAAAACGCAGTTGAAGTGCAAAAACAGTTTAGGAGGGAGTTTCAAACAGATCCACCAACGCGACTTACTATCACTCGAATTAGAGATAAGTTTGAAGCCGATGGAACTGTTCAGAATGTCCACAAGAAGCGTTCCGGAAGACCACGGACATCGACAAGCCCCACAAAGCAAGAAAGAGTACTGGAAACGTATCACCAAAGTCCAAGAAAATCTGTGCGGCAAGCGAGTCGTGAGGTAGGAATTTCAGAATCGTCTGTCCAACGCATTTTGAAGCGCTGTCAATGGAAAAGTTACATTCCAAGATTAGTCCATGCTATTAATGAAGATGATCCGGACCGAAGAGTGGAGTATTGCGAGTGGTACTTGGCACGATGTGGATGTGGATTGGACGAAGGGGTTTCGTAGAATACCCTCCGCGTTCACCAGACCTCACACCACTAGACTTTTTTTATGGGGATACTTAAAAAGACAAAGTCTACGCTATAAAACCTGCAACAGTCGCTGAATTCAGAGCAGCCATTGAACGAGAATGCACACAAATACCAAACGAAATGTTTCGTGATGTTTGCGATTCCATTGCTTCGCGTTATCAGCAGTGCCTGGACCAGAACGGACGTCAGTTTGAAAACAGGCGTTGACAAAACAATTAAATAATGTCTGTAGATTCTATTACATTTTGAAAATGAAATGTATTTTAATAAACACTGCCTTTATAAGTATTTAAAGTGTGTATACATTTTTTTGGGACGCCCTGTATATATATATATATATAAATGAAACAATAAGTTTTATTTTGTTGACTTACTTAAAAGAAAGCAAAAGTAATAAATTACTCTTCAGCACACATGGTTGCTAGCTTTCGTTTTTAGTACTTCAGCGCTTAATTCTAAAAAGTTTTAAAAATTATAATCTCCTTTTTTTTTTCTTTAAAATGATGCTGGATTTCAAGTTAAATTAAATTAATAACATCGGTTAGGCCTACATTGCATATGAAGAAAAACAGAAAATAAGATTAGGTGTCAAAATAATTTCAAACAAACAAACTGTATTTGTAAACTTGGGAGGTGAAGTCGCAGAGGAGAGGAAAGCTGGAACGGCGGAGCGAATTTTCAGTGTTCTGAAATCTGTATCAACGTCACCTACTGTATTTTCAGCGCAAACTGACCCCACTTTGCTTCAGTAACATTTTCGTTCACAGTTTTCTTCATTTCTTTGATTGAAACTAAACAAATTCTAGAGCTTCCCAAGCCTAGCAAATCTTTCACTGACGTTGTCCATCGCTATGTTAAGAAGTGGATAGAAAAATTCCCGTTGAAACCCGAGCTCCGGCGCTGCTGCATTCTCATCCTCGCCTTAATAATCGAAGTATCTTCTTTTCTTCGGAGAATGTCATTTCAACCTCCATATGCTCTGCTCTATCCCGTCCATCAACTTTTTTGATGACCAACGAAATGCAAATTTCTTTCAGCCAGGTCACAAACAATAGCTAGTAGTTGAGGCGTAACAGATTTCCAGCCCTTCCTCTCAAGTGAGATTTTCTGTATGTTCACACTGTCAGTACAATGCCAGTTTTGTTCTGTACAGCTGACAGTAAGCTTCACTCATTTCTCCATGTTTTCATCATGAGTTGTTTAATATTCATGTCGCTTCAGTGGACGTGAAATATTTTGCCAGACATTGAAGCCCTTCTTCGAGAAAACATTTTCATGCGCATCGAGCAATAAACAGCAGAAACGAAATACTCCGTCAGGCGATCTAGAATTGACCAACCAGGTCCAGGAAATGCAATTACCGTTCCTCATTAGAATAATAGTAATTCTTGAAGAAAAATCCTGAAACTTTGTAACATGGAAACACCGTATCCATCTTTTGTTGTGGATCCTTCTCCACTATGCGACATCTCTCTGTCCGTTAGAGGGTTTGGCCAAAGCACTGGGTAGTCCTGAAGTATTTACCAGTTCCTTCCAGACCCAAAATTATTGTAGTAGTGTCACCCGTGTCAATAGCATCACTCTGACACGAGGCTCAGGATAATGCAGAAAGTGTAGATTGCTTAGTATCAATATCGTTTGTAGCAGCAGTATCAGTGTCACTTGCACATGGCAATGACATTGTTGTAAGAGTAGCTGGTGACGACTGTGGAAGTGTGGAGATTTTCTACTCCTCCTGCGCTGTTTCATTTAACGGCCCCACTTTCATAACCGAGTTTCATTTTATGATTTCACTTCTCAACTTAACTTTCATTACTTGAAAGTTATGACTTGAATTTATATGATGTGAGTTGGGTTAATTCTCTTTAAGTAACAAAGCTCAAAGTGTTAAGAGATAGAAACGATGTTAATTTACAGTATTATTATTGAGGGTTACATCGTAGCCAATGTCGTAACACCGCGCCGTCAATCAGCGAGATTAAGCGACATTGGGTCGGGGTATTAGTTGGATGGGAGACTCTCTTCTGCGTCCAGATTGTGTAGTACTGAGAAAACTTTCCACTGTATTTCTTTAAAAAATAATTCAGGGCCCTTTCATTTTCTGAACCTGGATGACTTGCATCCGCCTAAAACTACTTTTGGAAGGAGTAATACACAATATTAATCAATTAATTTTTTACAAACTGATAGTAAAACTAATGTAGTAACTTATTAACAATAAAAAATTTGAAAAATAGCAATATAGTTAGTAGTACTTCAGGTTTTATTTGGTTGTACTTTACTTTGATGCCTCACACAATACGAAATGTATATCCAGTGCGCAATTTGTCTGTAATGAGGAAAATTGGAGAAGGAAAAAGGAGGAACTACGTCTAAAACTTATAGAACAAGCAATATGCTTGTTCACATGCAATAACAGACTCCATCCAGAAGTAAAAACGTAACTAAAGCATGAGAAAAGAGGCAGAAAGGGAAGAGCAGAATGCGACTCTGCACCTCATCATACACAGTCAAGAGAGTAAAATAAGCAGCTTCAACTTATTCAGGGACTCAGCCAGGGAGTCAGGCAACTTAACATTCAGTCTTACTCCGACCTTCGTCTCAGCAAGAAGGGTGCCATTTCTCTCCTCGTCTGGACGTCCGCTTGGTCGATGCTCATTTCGATCCCCGGTACTCTTCAATTAATGCCTCGTCCTTTGCCACTTTTTTCTTCAACGGTTGAAACTCGCCACTCTTCTCAATACTTCGACGTTCGATATTCGTTTCTCCAATATCCTTATGTATTATTTTACTTAATTTGTCTCGTAATAAGAGAGGTAACTCAAATCACTCTTCTTCTCCTTGTACATCGTAATATATATATATATAATATGTGTGTGTGTGTACGTGTGTATATATACAGTGTATATATATATATATATAATATATATATATATATATATATATATATATATCAGATATGGGGCTGAAGCCTGGCATCGGCCTCGAGGTCGGCCTTGGGCATATTTTGCAGACCTCGGCCTCGGTCTCGAGGCCAGCTGAAAAGTGGAAAAGCCTCATGACTTTCGTGAGGCCTTAGTTAGGGAATCCTAATTTGTTTTGTTCCATAATTTTCAACCCCCGCCTGCGTTTGCGTGGAGATTCTTCAGGTGGGCGCGCTCTGGGTGGATATTCTTCAGATGAGGACCATGACCTGACAGGTGACCGTATGTGGCGGCATACTTTGATAAATATTATTCAGACAGGTGACTAGTCAGGCGGCAGTCTTTGATAAATACTATTCAGTTAGGTGACCAACAGATTAGTGAGAGGTCACTGTGACGTTAGGTACATAAATATTATATATTTATGGTATATAATATTATTCAGTCAGTCAGCAGTAAACCAATTGACTTAATGTAGCAAAACTAGTGTGCGAAAGCAATCTATCAGTTGGTCATCAGTTGAAATGAGCTCATATAATGTGTTTGTTATTTATGTGTATAAACCATTGTACTGTATCTATTTCTATGACAAAAAATAGGCCAAACTAGAAAAGAATACCACCTCGTATACTGATAACTAACTACTAGAGTCGATAATTTTGTTTTTCGCCTGTCGTAAATTGTAACATATAAACTTCTAAATAATATGATTTGAAATGAATATACAGGGTGTATACAAATTATCTTTACAGCTTCTCTCTCGAATAAAAATATTAGGAAATGAGGTAAACATACCATTTTTACGCCATCTGTGAGAGAAAGTAATAAAGTTTCACGTGTTCGTTGTCAGACGTCAGATTATTGTACAGAGTGTACACAAATTACGAAATTGGTACAAAATTCCCTTAACATGCATTTTCCAAACCAACCACACATAACACCCTGTGACTTTTTTGATGGGGTTATGTAAAAGACTGTATGTACACAACTCCAGTGGCCAACATCGACGATTTAAAGACCAGAATTGCTGCTGCTGTTGCAAGAGTTGACGTTGAAATGTTGCAGCGTACGTGGATGGAGATAGAATACCGTTTGGACGTCTTATGTGTGACAAATGGTGCCCATGTTGAATGCATTTGAGGTTATGTGAAACTTTATTACTTTTTCTCACAGATGGCGCTAAAACAGTATGTCTAACTCGTTTCCTAATATTTTTATTTGAGAGAGAAGTTGTAAAGATAATTTGTGTACACCCTGTATAATATTGGATACAAACAATAATTTTGTTAATATCGGTATTATAACTGAGATGTAAATTGTTATATTGTTTGCAAATAATTTTATCGGTCTTTTTCATTTACTTTAATAATATAAAGTATTATACAGATAACTTTAAAAATGTCTAATAATATGGATAATATCAGGTGCAAATATACTCTTGAGTCAAATTACATATATAACATGTTGAAATATCAGGTGCAAACATATTGCAAATATTATCGTTATTATATTTCATCGTGTGTATATATGTATATATATATATATATATATATATATATATATATATATATATATATATATATATATATATATATATATATACTGTAATTATATAGTAATGGCATGATATAAACTTCATACCATACAGTACAATTACATTAATGATCTTTAGTAGATTTAAAGCTACAATTTCATTTCTTATTGTCAAGATATATAAAGGTGCAAAACTTTAAAAAAATAAGGCATCTCCAAATGTAGCTCTGTTTGCAATGCTCGCTGGAGTCGCTAATAAATAATTAATTGTACAATCTTGAAATATTTTGCTAGATCATCTTCACATCATAACTTTCCATATTATCATAAAAACTTGAAATATTGCGGGTATATTAAAATGAGAAATAAGAACTGCGTGAAATTAGAAATAAAAAGTTATTGGGCTAATGTATGGTGCCCACGCAATCTTGTTCTGGCAACTGTGTCTGACTGTGTGACCCAGCAAGTGTAAACACACAGCGTGTCGGTGTTGTAGTGTGCCCGCGTGTGATAGATGAACGTGCATAATGCTTAATAATTCCCTTTTATTAGTTTATTAGGTAAGTGAAGTGAGCTATGTCTTTGTTTATTAATTTTGAGTAGATTCTTGCTTTTCGTTATGTATTTCAAAAGAAGAAGAGATACAGGCTAGTGTGACGCTACGGTAGGTTACCTTTGGAGGAGCTTTAGGCCTAGGCTAGGCTAGATTATTGAGCCTTCCCAAAGCATGGAGGAGCTTTTTTGTAAAAGATTTCGAAGTGAGTATCTGCACCCAGAGGTGCAAATACCACATTCATTATTTGCATCCGAATATCACACCTCTGGGTGCAAATACCTTCAGCCTAACAATCTTAAGGCCTCCCCTAAAAAGGCCTCGCCCTCGAGGCCTTTGAAAAATGTATGTCCTCGGCCTCGAGACCTGAGGCCAGGCCTCGTACCCATGCCTGATATACACTGCGTTCGCACGTATTAAGCAGATTACATTTTCTCCAATGTTTTCAAAAGTTTTTCCCTGATTTCAATGAAATTTGTAGCAAATAATCACTATATATAGCAGCATTGATGGTATTCATTTCGATAAAATATTTTGATAATTAAAATAATTCTCATTTTATTGAAAAATATGTAAAATATTGTGTGGAGCAAGTATTTATAAGCAAGTATTCTATTTACGGATCTAAATGGTGAAAATGGGTAAAAAGAAGGATTTAACACTAACTGAGAAAAGAAAAATAGTCAAGTTACTCGCTGAAAATATAAAAACTATTGAAATTACGAAGCAGTTTGGCAGAGCTTAGCGAACTGTAAACAAGTTTGTAGCGGAGTGTACCAAACTGAAGCAGCGAAGTGATAAAGAAGCTATAAGGAAAGTGACAAGGCGGCAAATATCTGTAATCAAGCGCAAACTGCAAAACATCCATTGTCCTTAAGTAAAGAGGTTTTAGAGCAGGCTGGCATACATAATGTACCAAGAACATCTCGATGTGGAATCTTCCAAACAATTGGCAAGACGTGTAAACCTACGATTCAGTCACCATTAACACCCAGGTACAAGAAGCAGCGTGTTGAATGGGCGCGTCAGTACGTGAAAACAGATTTTAATACTGTATTGTTAACCGATGAAGGAAGAGCAACCCTTGAGGGATTTGATGTAAGGGTCAATCTCTATCTTCTGCCCAAAACATGACACTACCTCCACCTTGTTGGCGTCTTAATCTCGATGGTAGAAATTGGCTCTCAGCAATCCATCTTCTTGACCAAACATCAAGTCCCTCAAGGGTTGCTTTTCATTCATCGGTGAACAAAACAGTAACATCTGTTTTCACGTACTGACGCGCCCATTCAACACGCTGCTTCTTGTACCTGGGTGTTAATGGTGACTGAATCGTAGGTTTACATGTCTTGCCAATTGTTTGGAGGATTCCACATCGAGATGTTCTTGGTGCATTATGTATGCCAGCCTGCTCAAAAACCTCTCTACTTAAGGACAATGGATGCTTTGCAGTGTGCGCTTGATTACAGATATTTGCCGCCTTGTCACTTTTCTTATAGCTTCTTTATCACTTCGCTGCCTCAGTTTGGTACCCTCCGCTACAAACTTGTTTACAGTTCGATAAGCTCTGCCAAACTGCTTCGCAATTTCAATAGATTTTATATTTTCAGCGAGTAACTTGATTATTTTTCTTTTCTCAGTTAGTGTTAAATCCTTCTTTTTACCCATTTTCACCATTTAGATCTGTAAATAGAATACTTGCTTAATAATTCGGAACACAATATTTTACATATTTTTCAATAAAATGAGATAATTATTTTAATTATCAAAATATTTTATCGAAATGAATACCATCAATGCTGCTATATATAGTGATTATTTACTACAAATTTCATTGAAATCAGGGAAAACATTTTGAAAACATTGGAGAAAATGTAATCTGCTTAATACGTGCGAACGCAGTGTATATATCGCTAAAAGTTACGTTCGCCTCTCTTCATTGCTATCTTTTGCATCACTTTCCTCCTGTACGGAAAATAGTTACTACTCTGTTGAGATGTTTCTGAGTTCAGTTTAGGTTAGGTTATGTTAGGTTAACCTAACCTAAAATAAAATAAAACAAAAAACTAGATGTGTAAAATCCTGAGGTAGCATGAAGCTGTAATGATTTGAGTTCGAGTTTTTTAATTCAAATCCTAATTTTGAAAAATGATTATTATATACTGTAAAAAAAGCGCAATTCAATCTCTAAATGTTTTATTGGAACTCCTCCAAACCTTAATGCAAGTGTGAATGATTAAATATGAAAAAATAAAAACATCACGTGTAGGAGCTAATGTAACTTCAATGAACACCCAGGAAAATGTAGAAGAAATTTGGCGATTCAGAAATACCTCTCTCTCTCTCTCTCTCTCTCTCTCTCTCTCTCTCAAGAATTTTTTGCCCATATTAATAGCAGAAAGCCAATTAAAAATTCTGTAGGTCCCCTAAAAGATAGAAATGGCGTACTGAAATTCAGTGATAAAGCTATAGCTAATACGTTAAACGAGTTCTTCGTTACAGTCTTATGACGACTTGGTAACCATATTCAAACAATCAATCGAGTTAGGGAAAGTTCCAGCCGACTGGAAGTTAGTAAATGTAACACCAATCTTTAAAAAAGGGTGATAGGGAAAATCCTTGTAATTACCGCCCGATCAGTTTAACATCAATTTTCGGCAAACTGTTGGAATCCATCATTACAGAACGTATTGTGTATCACCTTGAATCTAACAATCTAATTTTTTATTCTCAACATGGATTTAGGCGACATCGATCCTGTCTCACAAACCTGTTAGAATTCTTCCATAATATGCATACACTATACAATGCAAGTAGGGCAATAGATATAGTTTATTTCGACTTTCAAAAAGCCTTTGACAAAGTCCTTCACGCGAGATTGATGGCTAAAGTCAGAGGACTAGGAATTACCGGGCTCGTTTCCAACTGGATTGAGGATTGGTTAAAAGATAGAAAGCAGAGAGTAGTAATAAATGGAGTGGCTTCGGAATGGACGCCCGTCACCAGTGGTGTCCCACAGGGTTCCGTTCTGGGTCCTTTACTTTTTATCATCTATATTAACGATATAGACGTCGGGCTTCTAAGCACAATCTCCAAATTTGCAGACGATACGAAATTAGGAAGTAGTGTAGGTACTGAGGAGGGCGCAAGAATACTTCAAAATTATCTTCATATGTTAAGCGAATGGTCTGCTACTTGGCAGATGCCATTCAACTTGGACAAATGTAAGGTAATGCACATAGGCTATAAAAACCGAAGACCGATTACTCTCTCTTGGGAAGGAATTTGACTGAGACCGATCTTGAGAAAGACTTAGGAGTCTATATCAGCAATAATCTGAAACCATCGAAGCACTGTGCAGAAGTCGAAAAGAGGGCCTTAAAAATATTAGGTTATATTAAAAGACAGTTCCAGTTTCGGAACAAGGAGACTGTAATGTCTCTTTATAATTCACTAGTCAGACCTCATCTGGAATACTGTGCGCAGTTTTGGTCTCCATCCCTCAGGAAGGATATTGAAAGGTTAGAAAGGGTACAAGCAAGGGCTACAAAATTGACCCTTTCAATGAGAATGCAAAACTACCAACGGAGATTGGAGCGCCTAAATCTGTTTACCTTAGAGACGAGGAGGTTGTGCGGTCAGCTTGTTCAAGTCTTCATGATACTCAGTGGAATAGACAGGGTAGATTGCAGAAACTTATTCTCACTTAATGCCAATCCGACAAGAGATAATGGGTTTAAACTGGAATTAAAGACATTTAGGACCTCTGTCTGTGGCAATTTCTTTTCCTCTAAAATAGTTAATATCTGGAACCAACTTCCCTCAGAGGTTGTTTCAAGCCAAAGTGTAAATGTGTTTAAAAATAGGCTAGACAAAGTACTGAATACTCTCATGGTTTAAGACTAAAACATAACGTAACTCTGCAGGAGTTCGCTTGCACGGTGTCTTTGTGGGAATGCTAATTATAGAGCTTTCTTATATATTCTCCACTTTCCTGTAAAATTTCCTTGGCCACTTTTCCAGGGTCAAGGTATTTACTTCAACCTTTTTCCATACCTGCCTCTGGCAGGGAGGGAGCGGAGGGTGGGGAGAGAACCTTATACTTTTCTATCCAGTTTTCTACTACTGCTACAATAGCTGAAAGAAAAATAAATTTGTTTCATAACAGGAACCTTCCAGAGTGGACCGGAAGGTCTTTGAGGCTTCCTCTTGTCCTTGTAACACACACACACACTCTCTCTCTCTCTCTCTCTCTCTCTCTCTCTCTCTCTCTCTCTCTCCACATATACAGTATATTATCAATATTTTACGTCAGCTTATTTTTGACGAGGATTTACGTAAACGATGTGAATTATTAATTATACTGAACCTTATATTGCCTGGGCAGAGAGTATATAGAGTATATGTAACACCGTTTCCCGTTGATCAGTGAAGTTAAGCGACATTGGGTCGGATAGTTGGATGGGAGACCGTCCGCTGCAACCAGACTATGTAGCGACCCGTGGTTCGGATCCCACATAAAGCTGTAGGAACTTTCTGACATATAACCTTAGATATTGAGAAGGAGGTTAAACAACTCATATTATATTTTACAACCTTATACTGTATAGAAAATAATGTAACAAACCTTCATTTTTGGTACAAGTTTAGACTGAACTTTTTGTTTCGAAACTTGAGAAGCGATTATAAAAGTAATTTTTTATTGAAATTTAAGATTCCAAAACCTGTCAAACTTTATTCAATACACATTTAAGTAATAAAAGAGTTCGACAATCATTTGTAAGGAAACACTTCTTAAAAATCAATGAATTTCTATCTGATGTAGTAAGAATATATTAAGCACCAAATAATTGTTGGTCATCTTTTATAGCTCGAAATTGGTACTGTAATATTACATTGTGTTGCTAAATAAACAAATCATGTTCATATATATATATATATACAGACAGACAGACAGACACAGAGAGAGAGAGAGAATCCATAAAAATGTTTTTCTGCGGAGGGAATTTTGGATTGCCCTTTTTCTTAATAGTGAAAAAGAAACTGTCCTGAAACGTAAGCGTTTTTCTCTATCTATAAAAATACTTCAGAATATAGAGTAGGTGCAGAAATGACAAAGTTTCAACAGCGGTAGTTACTGGGGTGATTATAGGTGTGTGAATGATGTTATATGAGGACGTGGGAGGGTTCTGAAATTGGTTGGTGTCCTATAAAAGAATCCAATGTTCTCATTTGTGGGTCTAGATTTACCTTTATTTTTTTCAATATACGATGTATTTCAATATTCACATTGATGTAAATTATAGGTCTACTGAAACATCATCTTTTAAACTGAAGTATTGTTGGATAGTTTTTTTGGCTTTAAATATTATTTGACTGACATTTTAGAGGAAATTCTTTAAAACTTCAACGACCAAAATGTAATTTTTCCCGAAGAAAAAGCCGGTCAATTTGACGGGATTGTCGCTGAGGGGTTACGAAACTGTCAGTTTGTTTCGCAAATGCAAGTTTGAGGAACGTGTGTACGGTATTGGGAAAAATAAACAATCCTTCATGGAAGATAAAGTTAATCTGTTTTGGTTTATATGTTTCCCGAGTATATGTCCTATGTTAATACTTTTTAACTTTTGGTAGATTTTGGTAGATTGCCAATGTTGCAATGGATGTCTGTTTTCCGTAGTTGACAATAGTGCAACCTCTTCTGGACTGCAATTATATATATAGTAAATATTAAGTTTTACAGACACCTGTTTCTTGAAACTTGTTACAAAGATTCTGATTTGTAGAAATTGGTCACGTGAGAAAGAACTAAACAATCTAAACCAACCACCTAACCTAGTGTAATCTGGTCTCCGCGAAACTTAATATCAGCTATAAACAGTGGCGCTCATAAGTATTCGTACAAAGAAGTATCTTAATTATATTAGTCCTTGTTTTTGTTTCATGTATAGGATAGTTATAAAAAGTTTCCCTTTCGTTTGGAAAAAATTAACAAAAAAAATTAATTTAACTCCAACATCCAAACATCAAAAAATTTCCTTAAAGACTATAGGTTAGTAAGGCCTTCTATGACCTTACTAGGCAAGAGTCTATTGGTAGCGATACAATCTTTTCCAAATCTACGAAATTAGGAAAAGTTATTGCTTTAAGTATGAAATGGTGAAAGAACGGTTTTAATATACGATATTTTTCAGTTATTAAGTAAAGAAAGATTAGAAATGTGGGATCACCTGAAGATCAGGGCTCCCAACTTTCCCACCTGAAGATCAAGGCCCCCACTTTTTCCCACCTGAAGATCAGGGCCCCCAAATTAATGGAAGATATAAATAATAAGATCAGAAAAATTTTATTGTAATAAAAAAACAATTCGATCACCTGAACATCAGGGCCCTTAGCCTTCTTTCGTTAGCCATAAGGCTAACTAATGAAGGCTGGGGGCCCTGATCTTCAGGTGATTCAAACAATTTATGAGAAACATAAAGGTGGATCGGACTGAGGGGATAATCTTCAGGTGATCCATATATATATATATATATATATATATACAGGGTGTCCCGTAAGTCTGGACCCATAGGGAAAAATAATAAAATTACAAAATAGTCCAAAAATTTATTACATAATCTGTTCAAAGTGTCCGCCGTTGTGTCGCACACATAGTTGAAGACGCAATCTCCACTGCGACAGCACTTTCTGAATCACAGTCGCAGAAATTTCTTGACACGCCTCCACAATGCGTGCTTTAAGGTGGAAAATGTTCTGAAGTTTGACCTCGTACACTTTGGTTTTCAAGTGGCCCCACAAATAAAAATCATAATAAAAAATAATAAAAAAATAATAATAATAAAATAATAATAATAACATAATAAAAAAATATATTATAAATCCCTATGGGTCCAGACTTACGGGACACCCTGTATATATATATATATATATATATATACATATACATACAGTATATATATATGCCGGAGTATCCCTGTTAAAAGAAGCAGGAAGCCCCCTGATTAAATCTTACAACTATTATACTAAGATTATTCCTGGATGGAGTGATTTTATTGCCCCCCTGAAGAGGGAATCGAAGACGCCTATGATTTGTGGTACTTTCATGGTAGACCAGATTAGGACCAGTATACATGAATATGTGTAGAAGTAGGGGTCAGTATAAGGCGGCCATAAGGGATGTAAACAGGAAGAAGAGTCTATTCGAGCATCAAAAGCCTGTGAAGCTCGCATAAATAACGATAATAACAAATTTTGGAAATTTGTTAAGAATCAAACGGGTGTCAAAAATATCCTCCCTCCGACAATCGATGGGGTGTCGGGGGAGGATGAAATTGTAAAGCTGTGGAAAAACCACTACTCCAACATTCTTAACAGTGTGAGCAGGGATAATCTTAAGATAGATTGCAGCCAAACGCCTGTGGTAGGGAGAAGGGAAAATACTGTGATATCAGTTTCTGAAGTAAAGAGATTAATTAAAAGTTAAAGACTGGTTCTGCGTCAGGGGTAGATGACTTATCGAATGAGCACTTAAAATATGCAAATGACGTAGTATGTCTGCATATATCATTGCTCCTATCAGCCATGCTTGCTCATAGCTATATCCCTGCAGAGTTCATGAGGGTATATAACTTGGCCCTGCTCAAAATAAGTATGGAGACATTCTGTCCAGCCAACATAATTACAGGCCTATTGCTGTCGTTTCCTGCTTCTCTAAACAACTAGAAAAACTTTTGTTACTCCGATTAAATGATTTCCTATGGACATCTAATCAGTTTGGTTTTAAAAGGTCCCACTCAACTGACCTGTGTATCTATGTACTTAAAGAAACAATATCTAAATACATTGACAGTAATTCAACTATTTATAGCTGTTTCCTAGATATAAGTAAGGCATATGATAGGATGAACCACAATATTTTAGTTGAAAAACTAGAAGACAGGAAGGTTCCATGTACATATTAAATTTATTGATATTTTGGTATTCCCACCAATCTTTCACCGTTAGGTGGGACAATGTACTATCCGAGTGTTTTGGCTCCTCTTGCGGGGTGAGACAAGGCTCCTTGCTCTCCCCAATGCTGTTTAATGTGTATATTGACGGATTAATTGCTTCACTTAATGAGGCAACAGTGGGATGTTGTATAGATAACACAAGGATAAATAACTTAGTTTATGCGATGATATGGTGTTAATAAGTCCCTCTGTTAAAGGTCTGGATCGGCTACTAAAAGTATACGAAGTGTATTCGCAGAAACATGATATTCTTTTTAATGTTACAAAAACTAAGGTTATGCATTTCTTCCTAAAAGCTGTAATCAGCCAGCTGATATAAGGTTTAAAATGAATGGTGAAGTAATTGAGGAAGTACAAGAGTTTAAGTATTTGGGTCAAACTATACCAGCTCCTTGAGTAATGACTCGGATATAAGAAAACAATCTCGAAGCCTGTGTGCTAAAGCGAATATGACTATAAAACTTTCGATTCTGTACAAGTGAAGCTAAAGACACTCTCTTTCGTACTTTCTGCAGTAATATATACGGACAGCAACTTTGGGTGAATTATAAAAAAGGTTTTGGCAGAACCCTAAATTTGATGTACAACAGGTCTTTTAGACTCCTACTCAATTAGACCCGAGATGCTCAGCTTCGCAAATGTTTGCTACCCGCAATGTCCCGAGCTTCCCGAAGGTAACAAGACGTGCTCAATACAGTCTAATGCAAAGAATTAAAAAATCAACCAACCCGATTATCCAAGCTATCCATGAGTCCTGCCATTTATCCTCTAAGCTATGGAATTCTTGGTACGAAACGTCTGTCTATAGCTCCACTTAACTTCGACATTACAGTATTATTTCTAATCAGTTGTATATATTTCTATCCTTAGTATGTGAACTGTCATTGTATTAATAATATTTGTCATATGACTATAGTCTGCCAATAAACCTTTTCATTTTCATTCATTTCATTTTCATATATATATATATATACACAAACTCAGAATGGTTTCCCTGAGAACATTATATGTTAAACACAGACCGTGCATGGAACAAGGAACTCTTCTGGGAAAATTAAATCCACTATGTCCGAATAAGTAATGGTAAATGACAAATACCATAGTTTTTTCTTTTTCATGATTTTAGCCCGACGTGGGCAACGGGTCTCTCGCAGAGAGATCCCATAAATATAGCTCCCTCACCAGCTATCTGCAAAGCAGACAGGATCCAGCTTTGGGACATGGATCTAGGGTTTAAAGCAAGCCTAGATCCCTACATTCAGAACCACGTCGGCTAAATCATGAAAAAGAAAAAACTATGGTATTTGTCATTTACCATTACTTATTCGGACTATAGTGGATTTAATTTTCCCAGAAGAGTTCCTTGTTCCATGCACGGTCTGTGTTTAACATATATATATTATATATATATATATATATATACATAGGGTGTTTCAGGAGGAAAGGTCAATACTTCCGGAGGTGATAGTATCGGTCAATGTGAGAAAAAAGTTCATATGAACATGCGTCTAATTCTGAATGGTTACGGAGATAGAGCTGTTTGAATCTACAAATACAAAAGCATTGTTAATGGTAATGAAGAAAGAGAAACCAATTACTGTTTCTAACATTTAATGTTTAAACATTGGCATTTTGAATGGTATCAGATACAGAAATGACAAATTTGTTACAGTTTACAATACGTTTTCGAAAATCCCACCGTCAACCTCAATGCACTTTGCAACTCGTGTGCAAAGATCGCTGTTGTTTGTCTGAGTTGATCCTGACGTTCCTTTATGCGGGCAGCAGCATCCAAAATGCGCGCAAGCAATTCGTTTCGTGTATCCACCTTTCTTTTGTAAACTTGACTTTTCATCCACCCCCACAAACAATAATCTAACAGAGAGAGGTCTGGAGACCTTGGTGGCCATTGAATGGGACCACCGCAGCCGTTCCATCGAACAGGGAAAATTTGATTTAGGTATTGCATCACCAGACGGGTAGAATGTGGAGGAGCTCCGTCATGCTGAAAGTACATACCAGCGCGTGTAGCCAAAGGAACATCCTCCCAATAGTCCTGGCAATTCATTTTGCAGAAATTCTAGGTAACTTTGTCCTGTAAGACGATTCTCTAAAGCAGGGGTTCTTAACCTTTTTTTTAAGTGAGCAAATTTTTGGCATTTAATTACAGAGTGAGCAACATATATAAAAAAAAGCCTTTAACTTAAACTTAAAGTTTAAATTAGATAAATATTTAACTATTTAAATATTTCTTAAACGCATGCAAACTTCATAATGCTTAATTAAAATTTTTAGGTATATTGAAAAACATCAATAAGTTCTAATTCTGCAGCTGCTATTGCCTCTTGTTAGAAAATTTGTGTCAGATGATCAATCTCGAAATTTATGTTGTTTGTCAATAATTGAAAGTTTTGGTAGATGCTCTTTAAGTGTTTGAACCTCTCTTCGAACTCGTCACTAATGTTTTCGAGTGCTTTTACTACGAGTGATGGACAGTTGCTAGCAGTTTCAGCCAAACATTTTTTAAGTTCAGGAAAATGATTAAGATTCTCCTTAGAAACTTGGCTCTGAAAAAGTTTTTTTTTTTTTAAATCCTGTAATTTCCTCATATAAGGCAACAACAAAAATATTTTTTCCTTGCAACCTCAGATTTAAATCGTTTAAATGGCTAAAAATGTCGACCATGAATGAAAATGTTATCTTGAAGTCAGCATTAAAAATTTCAGGAAAAATATTATCCTTTTTGCTTTGCATTAGAAAGCAGGCTTTGTTCGTAAGCAACATTTGCCCATTTGAAGAGCAACATGTTGCTCGCGAGCGACAGGTTAAGAACCCCTGCTCTAAAGTAACAGGGCCAATCAGCTGATCATCGATGATACCGCACCACACATTGGCAGATAAGCGATGTTGAAAATTTGTTTCCACTAGCATTTGGATTTTCGTCTGACCACCGATGAGAGTTACGAGTGTTGTTGATACCGTCACGGTGAAAGTAGCTTCATCGGTGAACAGTATTAATCGAAGCAATCGGCGATAAGCTTTTTCCCAATGACAAAATTCCAGTCGCATGGCAGCGTCTCCTGGTTGAAGGGGTTGTACACGCTGTACATGATATGGATGCAAGCCTTCCTCACGTAATGTTCGCCATACTCTTGTTTTCCACTTCATCCACATCTTGTTGACCTCCACGTTCAGACGAAACATGAGCGCTGGGAAGTGTACCAATCTCACGCAATGTGTTGAAAACCCTGGTAAACACTCTTCGATCCGGAATTCTGCGGTTCGGAAACCGTCGACGGTATTTTACTTTCATCGCAAAAACCGTAGACATACACCATATCTGCATATTCGGCATGTGTGAAGGTGTGTGGCATTCTTACACTGCTTCAAACACCAAACAATGTCACTCACAACAGTCAGCTGTCGATTGGCTTATGTTACATGCTTATATTACAGCTTAAATGTTTCAAGGTTATAGGGGAGGAAGGGGGAGGAAGGTCTGCGGTCGCATCAGATTCAAACAGCTCTATCTCCGTAACCATTCAGAATTAGACACATTGTTCATATGAACATTTTTTCTCACAATGGCCGA
>JAJOZX010002380.1:620000-677500 GCA_023014485.1 Bathynomus jamesi
ATTCTTTCTCGTTTATAATAATATAACCTAACCTAGCATAGCCTAACCTAACACAACTGAACCTAACCAGCCATATTATAACCTAACCTAGCCTAGCCTAGCCGGGACATTATATAGCTTAACCTAACCTAACACAACTGAACCTAACCGGGACATAATAGAGCCTAAGCTAACCTAGCCTATATATATATATATATGTCGGCTTAGGACTCTTTCTCGTTTATAATAATATAGCCTAACCTAGCCTAACCTAACCTAACTATGGTGGATTCTTTCTCATTTATAATTTATTTTGTAATCTAATTTTTTCCTTTTAT
This sequence comes from Bathynomus jamesi, assembly GCA_023014485.1. NCBI lineage: Eukaryota > Metazoa > Arthropoda > Malacostraca > Isopoda > Cirolanidae > Bathynomus > Bathynomus jamesi. Next base: position 620,318 of record JAJOZX010002380.1, read on the forward strand.
TCCGAGTTTTTCGCTTTCTACAACGAAAAAATTAATCCCAGGGTTCTTTCTCGTTTATAGTAATATAACCAAACCTAGCCTAACCTAGCCTTATCTAAACTAACCTAGCATAGCCTGAGCGGGCGTAATATAACCTAACCTAGCATAGCCTAAACGAAACATAATATAACCTAACGTAGCATAGCCTAACCAGTTATAATATAACCTAACCAAACTATAATATAACCTAACCTAACTTAGCCCAGAAGGTCAAACTTTTCACCCTACTCTAGACCAAAGGTTTAACGAGGAATCCAACACCCCAGTGTTTTCTCTTATTGTAGATCCCTCGCCATACATATATATATATATATATATATATATATATATATGGTTGTATGTGTCAACAACCGGGATCGTTACAGGTGTGATATAACCTAACCTAGCATAACCTAACCTTACCGTACATAATGTAGCCAAACCTAGCGGAACCTATCCGGGTATAATATAACCTAGCCTAACCTAACCTATCCGGGTATAATATAACCTAGCCTAACCTATCCGGGTATAATATAACCTAGCCTAACCTTGCCCAGAAGGTCAAACTTTTCACCCCATCCTAGACCTACGGTTAAACGGGGATTCTAACACCCAGCGTCTTGCCATTCATCTCTTAATATAACCTAACCTAGCGTAGCCTAACCCGGCATAATTAAACTTTAATTTAACTTAACTTTAAATGATTCAGTATGAACTAATCATGTTAATTTCTCCTTAAAGGACCGAAGCGGAATTTGATCGTGTTATAGCTACTTTTCGTTTTGATGAAAGGGGAATAAACGACTTGGATGCTTTACCGTACAGCCAACCAAGGGACCTGAATACCGAGGTCGAGGTATTGGCTCACATCCGGTCCAAAGAATGCCAGGTCATCGAGGAACTAATGTAAGTTTTTTGGGGGTTAAGAACAAAACACATTGCATTTTAATTTAATTTATGAAATGGTAGGAAACATGTACAAAGCGGCTTACAGAACTAGCGTCCATTAAATAAGCCTTAATGGAGATATTTTACAGTTAAAATGTATATACACCTTTACACAATATAGCAAATATATACACTTTACACAATACAACGAGTGCAACATATGGGAACCTTTTTTTTATTTGTCTGCATACCGTTTCATCATTCATTTCAGTGTCGCACAAATCGAATAATTTTAAAAAATTTATAAATCCCTTCCCACGTGACATGTGCAGGAGAAATGAAAGGCAATACATGCACAAGTATTACTAAAATCCTTGGAGGCGGTAAGGATTCCAGACAATTTCAGGACATGTATCTGTTCGATAAATTGTACAACCACAGGGTCACTCCAGGGCTGAGTGCCGAGTGAATCAAAATAGTACATTATTTCCCTATTTTTAAAATAGATTGCAAACCAATGAATTCCCACATTACCAACAATGTCGGTGTTCACGATAATCCCATACCAATCTCTCGTAGTGGGCAATTTCAATATTTAATTCTTCGCAAACACGCCGATAAATTTGGAGCGTGTGATTCGGTCACTTTTCATTACTCGCTGGAGTGTATTCGCGTCCATTTTAAAAGTCTGTGACCACGTTCCTGAAAAGGTCAACTTCTATTAGAGCCTGTGATTCGAGGTACACGAGTACACTAATAGGCGCGTCTAGAGGGGTGGCAAATTCCAACGTGACTGAGATGTTCACACTTTGTTGTGGACTTAAGTGTGTATTTATAATAGCAGATAAGTCAGGGGTAATATCAAATGAGTAAAGGTTAAATTCTTCGACAAATTCTTTCTGCGTTACGCCAAACCCAACCTTGTCACAGGCAACGGCATTTTGAGCCAGACTACTATACGCTCTTGCGCAGAGCTGAAACACAGCGTCTGATGAGTAATCAGCAATCATAGGCCCCCCGAACGCGACGCCATTTAAGTATAGTTATATTTTTAAGGCAGAAATTCTCGAATTTAAAGCGCTGTTTTTATATTTTCCATTTGTCGATGCGTGATCCTGCATTCCAATTAATATCCTTTTAGGTAGAACTCCCAGGGCCACGTTTTCTAGCTGCTTCCAGGCCAACCTGGCGAGCATCGTGTATAGTTTTATCTGTACTCTGTTAATTGGGTATTTTACTGTGCGTGTATTACATTTTTTTCAATTTCTACATATTTCGGAGAAATTAATTTCACTCGCCGTACACGTAAATATGTCTCCATTAGGTGAAACAAAACAGGTTTTGCGCCCTCTTCTTGATCAGGTTCCAGATTTATGCAGATCTCAGGACTCGTGCGGTTGAGCTTTAGTTTCAGGTCGACGCCATTCATAAGCAGTTTCTCCTTGAACGTGAAATCTGTATGAAGACGCCCAAAACACTCGTATATCTTTTTTTAGAATTTTTAAAATTATCAGTCATACTACTTTCATCTTTAATCTGATAATAGCCCTCGGCGGTTAAAAAGGTGTCCTTCGCTTCTTTTGAAAAGTTGGACATTTTCCAAATAGGCTTGTAGGTGATAATAGCCCGTTCCTGCCGAGATGTTAACCTGATTTAAATACACCTCACACTGGCTGAATATGGAGTGTAGAAAGTTGGTTTCAGGGTATGCAGAGTAACTATCATCGCAGTCCGTTCCATCTGAATGGGCTATACGCAGTTTAGCGTACATGTGCATGCAGCTCGGATCAAAAAGTATGGGCCTGAGCTGGGTATCACGAATTCTATAGGGGCACTCGGCGAACTAATTGTGTTTAATGGGTTAATTGTAATAAAGTCGCTATGCTCAATAGAGACCTGAGTAGGGGGCATATCAAAGAGGGACAGTTCCGATTTACAGCATTGTGAACTACACGGATGGATGAAACGCGCCATGACGAGTCAGAAATAGTACCACCTCTCTCGACAAGTAGTAATCAGCCTATGATTCGTGAGAGTAGTGTCCTCAGCTTATATCAGTTAAAAAAATGATCAGCCATAGGCTTCATACGCTTAGAACTTCTTTTTTGATGTCCTTTTACGTTTAGCGCCACGTGTTGGTAACCCCTTCTTCCTGACAACCTCTTCTTTCCGCCACCACGCATTTTTCTCTTTGCATCTTTGATGATTTCGTCCCGTGTACGTTTTAAATGTTTTTTAGAGCTTCTTTAGGTTTAGTTCCACCCATTATGTCTTCTACCGCGTTAAAACCTGATTGTAACGCCTTCCTCCCTAGGTATCTAGCCCCCTCTTCAACAGTGGGACAGCGGTGCGTAGTATGGTTGAAAAAATGGATCCAAGCCCACTCCCACGCTGATATCTCACCCCTCGATAGACTGTGAAAGGCCTTCGGGTCATTATAACTGAATGCGACGAAAGTGTAGCTTCACTGTTAAGCTCCCATCACCGAATGGGAAATTTTTTCCCTCAATCGTTCTTATATATATCGAGATATTGGTTAATAGATTAGTCGCAACATTCACATAATGGGGCTTGTCATATGTAATGCTCAAACTTTTCCCTCTATTTTTGGGGATGTGTGCAATGCGCAGCAGGCGCGCCTGGGTGTCCCCAACAAATTGATGCTCTACGATATTGCTGTAAATATAGCACAGTGTCTTGGGATGGGCAGCTTTCACTCAATTTCTCCATCTTAAGCCGATATATTAACCTGGACAAGTCATGTTGTGCCTCGTGAAAGGTATCTCTTTGGAGAGCTGCACTATATCGGCCCTCGGCCACAATTGTGAACAGCTCTTTATCTTTAATATTTCTACTAAGCGTTGATTTTAATTTCAACGTGCGTGCAGGCGTGTCTATGTTTACGACTTCAAAAAGTAAATCGTTTGTCAGGTACGACCTTTCAAGACTCTTGCTTAACCCCGTCACAATATCCATGGCTATATCATAATGACCGATTCCTAGCATTACATTTGTACTATAGTACTGTACCTCACCGAACAGGACTGATCGCATAGTATTGTCTAAGGTTATACCTATTTTTTCACACTCATCGTCTCTTCTAAGAACCAGAAATATGATCTGATCATTTTCAAGAGTAAAAAATTTGTTGGCTAATTGGAGTTCACATAATCCCACCTCATACGAATCACGCTCCAATTCAATGGGTCCGTGAAGTTCTGTCACAAAGTTGGCCAGGGTGTTAGGATGTACAGACAGAGAGGAGGAGGATGGGAGTGTGACATAGAAGTGGTTAGGAGCCATGTTGCATACTATTTAAGCTTCATTATTGCAGCAGCTTTTATATAGGTGTTGAAGCTTTCTGGGTAACCCAGCCATTTCACCAGGTACATTTTCTCTTTCCTGAACCTCTGCTGCCTAAAATTTTTTCAATTTTAAACACTTTTTCCTAAATTAAATGTCACTTTCTGCAACTGTTCGCGGTAAAAGCCTCCTGCGACTTCTTCCCCATTCAAATCTTCAACGTAATACATCATTATCTCGCCTTTAGGTCGCATAGCATTAACTTTAAAAATCTCACGTGTCCATCCTTGCTCAAATCTCTTCGCGAATTTATTCCCCGAATGTGATAGCCTTACATAATCATTGATTTTGAAATGTGTAGAGTGTGGTGGCGGTGCTCCATCTCTTCTCACCTCTGGCGCGTACCTCTTTCTAAAACTTCGTTAGGTGTTGTGCCAATCGTACGGTGGTGTGAACGGTTGTATGACGAGCCAATGACCCCAGAATGTTTATATATCTGTATGTGTTTTGTGTAAAATAGCGATGCATGCGTTCCTTTATGGTACGTTGAACTCTTTCAGCTAAAGAGGCCTTATGTATAGAACTGCTAGTGTAGTAACTGATATTAAACTCTGTCAGCATGTTCTGAAAAGCGCGGCCTATAAATTCTTTCCCATATCCGTACAAAAATAGCCAGGAACCCTATCTTCTTTTAACATCAACGTTTTGGTAGCTTTAGCAACTGTTTCAGGCGATTTATTTTCAGGAATTAGCCACAGATATCTAGAGAATACATCTATTATGAATAGGATGTAGCGTAGTCCGTCATTATACACTGAATATCTTTGCATGTCTGTTAAATCCGCTTGCCAAATAGAGTCAATCGAAGCCGCTGTTGTCTTGGCCGTTTTAAACCTTTTTCTCACCGGTTTGAAGTGTATAAGCATCCTGCTCCCGCAAAAACCTCTCAACATCTTTTTTCCCTACTCCGTAAACACCTCTGTACAGTCTATTAACGCCTCCATAGGAGGCGGGTTAGAAATGTCATAATAGTTTACTTAATATGTTAGCCATTTGCGTATTTTAGAGACACGTGGATAAGGTTGGCCGTTTGTTCTCTTCTTTCTCCTCTTCAGAGACGCTACTGCTGGGGGCGATGGCGTACTCAGTTGTGACACATGCGAGACTTGATCCAAGTCTTTTAACCTATTCAGATTACCTATCAATGTTTTGGGGACATTTATTTGTTGTAGTCTTGCTTTAATATGCTTCCATCCTGTTGGTGAGGGCCTGTCCCACTTTCTCACCAGATCATGGACAATGTCAACGATATTGGATCCTGTACCCTTGTTCCTTCAACAATGACCTCGCCTGTATCGGCCCACTGTATGATGGGGTCCTCACTCAATAGATTATAAAGACTTAAGCCTTTATTCCTCAATGTATGGGAGACTACTTTTTAATACATGTTCGATGTGTTGCGTTCCGTTATTCTTTGGTTGGTCATCTCTAACGTCGGGCCCGGTCCTATGTCGCCATGCTCAGCTTGCTCGCGCTGTGCCTAATAACCACGGGAGCTCTGTCGGATTCTTATAATCTTCGTACTCATGAAGAAATTTCTGCAAAGCCTCTTGGTACAAGATCCTTTTCTCATCAGGCGACTTTTCACTGTTTAATAGGGCTAACAATTCGCTTTTCATTCTTTTAAGCCTGTTTTATGGGTTTCTAGAGCTATGTCTGGAATCTTTGAACCTTGCAATGATGCATTCACCTCGTGCGGAATCACTACCACTTCATTATAATAATCTAGTCAGTGAAGGTCCCAAAACTGAAAATAAGATGGGGAGGAATGATTCCCTTCTTTGTACAATAATTCACTTTTTCTTCCCACAGTTTGACTTTTACGAGCGAGCGCACGTATTATGTTCTTGTAACGACGTAAGCGAGCCTTTTGAGGGGATTTCTTTGGCACATTACATTTTATAACCTTAAGACAGATTTCACAAATGCATTTTAAAAAGTCGGAGTCGATATTTTTAACAAACATCTGTTGCAGTGCCCGGGGCAATCGTTGATAGATTTTTATTAATTCACGATATTTCTTCAGCCTATTTGTCATTCTGGAATATACACCGTTTCAGGCGTTTGGGAATATATTCGTTCTTAGAAGCACCCTAAACGTGTTTCGCGGGTGAAGGTCACAAAGCAAATATCCGTAACGCTGACTTGTGGCTTCTTTATAAATCCAAAAACTCCTTACTGATTCGGGAACATTTGATTGGCTAATACCCCAATTTGTGACACATCTCTACGTTGTGCGAATAAGACTAGATATTGTGTATTTAGACACATCGCGCATGTATCTATTTTTGAAAAATAGATTCTGATTGATGAAGAATACGCTTATGTTAAGATGGTGGGAGAACACTGTAAATGTCTCGGCAAACGTTTTATCCATTTCCAACATGAGATCGTCAATTACAATGACTGTATGCTTTACCTTTAACGAATTAACGTCATATACACCTTTGTGGAACAAAATTCATCTTGGTACTCGTTGAACACTGATGATACGTCGAATAGCACCATATTACTTTATGCACAAATTTTGAGAACATCTCCCCTTATCTTTAATGATTTTAAGCATAAACACAGTTTTACCTCATCCTGTAGGTCCGGAGATAATACATATGGAAGGTAGGGTGTCACTTTTGGAATTTTCTTGATAAGTTATGATGCTTACCTCTTATATCGTGACAAATTGACCAAAAACCATAAATAAACAAAAAAAAAAAGACAATCGGGTAGTATTTATGGTCCCCGCCCCCATTTGAAAAATAAGCTCCCTATTCACACAAAATATGGTGATTTTTGGAGATATTTTTGGTCATAGTTTCCTTACTAATCATCGTATTTCAAAAATTTTGCTACCAAAATGTAGAGAATAACGGTATCCTCTTATTGTGAACGTTTTAAAACTATTTTAGTTGTATACGGTGCTGATATTTGAGTGGACCTTCTGAAATTTTTCCCCCGTTTTCATTTCTATAACATTTATTTACAGTATTTCCAGGTTTTATCTACAAAAAGTATGCAAATATAACCAAATGTATGATAAATTTGTTCTTTCAGAATTCTATTATAGATTTGCTTAATTTAATAGTTTATTAAAATTAGTCAATAGTCATGGCTAACAGTAAGCCAATATTAAGAACAGACCTAAGAAAATATGATTCTTTATTGGGAAAGTTAGTGGAAGACATATGCGCAAGAGAAGGAAGCATGCTTCCAACGAACAGTGAAGTTCTCAGTCACTTTTTCTTCTTGAAAAGGGATCAAATGAAAAGCGACAATGTGTCAAAGGAAGAAAATATTTTGAGAGTATTAGAGAAGGTAGAAAAGGTGTGAATTATGGCTGGCATACCATCACAATCCGTCAGAAAGCTGAAAGGACCCCAAAAAATGTGGGATTTGATAAAAGAGCATGAGAAGTTGGGTAAAAATATAAAGAAATGTTATGAAACCCAAAAAACATCTTGTCTGTCTCGTTTAGTTAACTTATTTGATATAACTGAAAATGTATGTAATGAGACCCAAAATGATACCGTTACCGGAAAGCTCCTTGTTACCGGGTGCGGGTACCATAAACTATTTATCGAAGCTACACTTAGGTCCAGTTAAAGATACATTTAAATAAAATATATTTACTGGGGTATTATTATAGTATTACACCCGTCTAACGTCCAGCAACTATTATATGTTCATTAAGTAGAGTTTTGAATTCTAAGACACGTTCCTTCTATAGCGTTTCCGTCGCAAATGCTTCGTTTTCGAGATATAAACATTTTTTGGTGTGTATCTAGTGTGTGTTCGTACTTTCGTTTTGTTCGTTTGTGTGTTCGTTTGTGTGACCGTTACATGTCTGCCCAATCACTGCGCTCCATCCATTTCGAATTTGAATTACTTTGCTACCGGAATGGCTTCGTGTGACGCGTGCTCGTTCGATTATTACAGATGTATTGTCGCTTTCTACGAAAATTTAGAAAAAAGTGTTGAGTTTCTGCGTGCTCATGGTGTTCTACCGACAGTAGTGAAGTGTCCACATTGTAAAACGGAGTGTACATATCGTCAAGACCAGAAACTGTGGCGTTGTAAATAGGTTAGGTTTGGTTAGGATAGGTTAGGTTAAGTTAGGATAGGTTAGGTCAATTTTGCAGGTGAAATTTGTTTTTCCTATGGTTTTTGAACGAATCTGACCTTCAAAACCGTCGGAAATGACTCGTTTTCTGTGATTTTCCCCACCTGGGTCCCCCAGATTGCCGGCTGGGGGGGAGTGGGTTATCTCAAAAACGAGTCATTTCCGACGGTTTTGAAGGTCAGATTCGTTCAAAACACATCAAAAGAGGAAAACATAAATTTCACCTCCAAAGGGAGACGGGTGTAATACTATAAATTTACCTTTACTTGAACCTAATACTTGAACCTAATACTTGAACCTATATACAAGCAGTACGTCCTGTGCCTACTTAAAGTAAATTATCGCTTCGGCTATCACTTCACTTCGGCTTGTCCAGTAGCAGTGGTGTTTAGACGGGCAGGAAAGGATAGGCTTTGCTCCAATCCTGTCTTAATTCTCGAATTTAGTGATGAAGCTCAGAAGCTCAGCCTCGAAACGGGGACACAAAAAGTTCGGACCGTTCACGTTCAGCTCGGGTAGACGAAACGGTTGTAATTGAACCAGGAATTCAGTTCCCCAGCCGAACCCAAGAGTTGTTCCACACTCCAAATTTGAAGCCTATTAAACAATGATAAACAAATATCGCTTACACGAGTAAAACACATACTAGCTAAAACTCAGAAAAATGTACATACAATGCGATATTCCACAAGTTCTTGCAGTAAAAATTTTAACTAAATCTTACCTCGTATAGAGGCTTCCACACTTGCACTATAGGCAATGCTCAAAGACCACTGTACTCTGTACCCTGTACAATAATCACATTTATAAATTACTTAAAAAAATTGGCTTAAATTAAAAGAAAACTAAATATTAATTACAATTTAACGTAATCTATACAATTTAACAGTAAATAATTAAGTTATTCCAACAATAATAGCAAATACACATTAACATGGAAGTACATATAACTTATAACAATTACCTGAAGTGATTGCAGATCTAATGCCGATCTAATGCCGACAAACTCACATTCAAATATCCAACTTCTTGGAACTTCTAATTTTGAATCTCCTGCTTCCAACCTCTATTGTTCAGATCACAAGCATGAATCATCCCCAAACTTCCATTACTACCTTTCACCTTGCTCACTTTCAAATCATTCACACCAAGCTCTAGTTTCACACTCCACCTATCGCTCACGTTCAGCTTTCACAATGACCCTACCATACCAATCACACTCTTACAATACATTGAGAACTATACAACAGAAGAATGAGGATCTTCGCTTTTTGGAAGATCAGCGAAGTGCTAGAATATATTCTCTGGGTCCGATCGATAAAGCTTATGTAGCCAAACTGATCAAAAAGACTGCTAGAATAGAACGTGAAGAACGAAGAAAATTGAAAGAAAAAGAGCGAAAGGCATTAGAAGAAGAGACACACAAACTTGAATCATCTGAAGACGAGTTAGTGGACTCAAGTAATGGTGAAGATAATTTTACTCCGAGCCCAGGCACATCAAAACGTCCTACGTTACTACAGTCAACATTAATATCTAATACAGCTGATCGTTTAGGACTATCATTCGGACAACGCTCGACATTTGCATCTGTGGTAGCAGCTGAATGTGGGCTAGATTTAAAAGAGATGTCATTATCGAAAAGTACTTCTGCGCGAGCTGCGAAGAAGTCGAGGAAAGCTACTGCTGACACTATTAAAGAGTCGTTCAACCCACCTCAATATTGTGTAGTCCACTGGGACAGCAAAATGATACTGAATGTTTCAGGAGGAAAGCAGGATCGATTGGCAATACTTATATACTTCATGGCTCATGTAGGGATGAAGATGAATTTTAGGCATTGCTTCAAGTTGTAGAGGAAAACAGGCGTTTTCCCAAAGTTTTCCAAACAAAGTCTCTTGAATTTGTAATTTCTTTCCATTTATATTTTTTTTCATTTACAATTTTTCATTATAATTTCGAGTATAGCACTTTGTTTCTATTTGATTAAAATTGTTTTGTGTTTGTATTTCATAATAAAAAAAAAAAACGTGGCTTTGCATATTTTTTTAGATTAATAAAAATTTAAGTCTACAGTTGTCTTTTTTTTTTTTGCAAATTTTACTAATTTTAATCTACTAAACATGTGCAAAGTTGTTCTCACTTTGAATCTCTAAACCAAAAAAGTGTTGCTCATTTAAGCCTATCTGCTTTTTTTATTTATATTTTCAAAGCCCATCGCCGCAAAGCTGCATTGGAATGATGCTCTATGGATGGCGGTGAAATACAAAGTATATAAGATAATATTTTATTGCAGTTCAGATCTTCCAAAGATATAAAACAGCAGCATTTTTCTCTATAGAGAAAATGCTTCAAAATGACCAAAGAGATATAGAAAATTTAATAAATTTAACTTAAAGGTTAAGAAAAACTATACAGATTGAAGCGCATTATTATTCTCTACATTTTGGTAGCAAAATATTTTAAATACGATGATTAGTAAGGAAACTATGACCAAAAATATCTCATAAAATCACCATTTTTTGTGTGAATAGGGGGCTTATTTTTCAAATGGGGGTCGGGGACCCTAAATATTACCCGATTGTCTTTTTTTTGTTTATTTTTGGTTTATGGTCAATTTGTCACAATATAAGAGGTGAGCACCATAACTTTTCAAGAAAAGTCCAAAAGTGACACCCTAGTGGAAGGCTTGTGAACCTGAATTTTTCTACAGATTCCATGTCACACCCCTAAGTGAGTCACTTATAAAATATAACAAAATTTAAGTGCTGCTCCTTATATTCTTGTTTTTCTTCCACAGAACCGTGAATGACAACGATGTACAGCCCCCCCACATCATCGATATCACAGATGACCCCGATGACCGTGTAGCTACAGAATCCTTCCTCGCTGACGAACCCTCACCAGCGATACCTGTAGCATGCGACAATTCAAAGCGGAAGCATGATGAAGAACCCTCCACGTCAGGTATAAAGCGCGCCAGGATTGCGCCGGTTGTTAGAACCCCAGTAATAGAGCCCCAACCCTCTACGTCTTAAGACACAACCCCCACAATAGTACCTTCCTCAAATATACCCCTTTATTCCTGCAGTTCCGGGCACTTCCTCCACAAAAACAGCAGCAGCTTCTCATGTTGTAGAGGAAGGTATAACATTCGAGTTGGTGCGCACCGCTACCCCCACCCCTGCCCTGTGTAGAAATCGGTACGTGGTCCGGGTTGACCTCGGATCCATGTATAGCAACGGTGTTGGACTGCGACGTATTGTGGAGTTTGCCCTTCAGAACCGCGACGAACGTGAAGTCCGGATGAGGTTGTACTTCAGGTTCGGTTCAGATGACGGGGACGTAGATGATTTTTGGGTATTAATACCGTTCAGACGTTTGGCGGCTGAAGATATAGAAAATATCTTTGGCCGTATAATGCAGGCCTCTCAAAGTACTACAGCTGCGGCTGCGTGGTTGCGGCTTTATAGCAATAGTCTTAGCTCATATGTTCACTGTGCTAAATACATGGACGCAAAAAATTTGGTTGCCTACAGTTGTGCAGGGTGCCCGTAAACTGGCTTCAGAATGCAAGCTTGAGTTTGAGTGTAATATGGGTCCTGAAGAACTGAGAAGGGTCGAGCAGGAAATGAATGTTCGTATAGTCGTATTTGGAATGGATGATCGTCATAGGACTGTGTATATTTTTAAAAGCTATGTGAGAAATCGTACAAGACCTCTACTTATTTTAGGATTGTCAGGAACATCGTATCTCCCCATCCGTAACATAAGGACTCTACGCTAGTTATGATAAAAGTCGAAAATATGGAAGGCATCATGATTTTGTAAGGGATGTCTCGAGTTTGCTGATGATATAGTGAAACATTGTAAGGAGTGCTACATGGTATGTGAGCAGTGTAAAAGCCCCAAATGTGAAAGTCGTGTAGTTGAAACAGAGAAGAGGGACTGTAATGTGTGTAGACGTATATTTTTCAATAACACTGGTATGCATCAATTTTGCTGTCAAGGGTTTTGTAAGTGATTCTTATAGAGTGTTTCCTGCTAATTTCGAATCTGCAATCCGTTTTTCTCAATCAGCTCAGGTTATCCGGCTATGGCCTCATAAGTAAAATAGAATTTTTCGTGATTTTGTCAAAGCGGAATTGGAACAGTAACATCTATCATCACTTGTTTCACTTGTATAATATCTTTTTTTACTTTTCAGGCATATAGATAAAATATTTCATAATGAATAGAGCGTGTAAAAATGATCCCACTAGATTCTGCTACATATGTGGGACGGTTACCATGCCAAATAACCAGTCCCAAATCACTAAATTTGTGAAGACAATGTATAGAGCATACTTTGGAATTAAGCTAGGGGACCAGGGCAAAAATTTCGCCCCTCATATGTGCTGCAAGACGTGCATTGAAAATTTGAGAAGATGGAGCAAAGGCAGAGCGAAATCTTTGCCTTTTGGAATTCCCATGATTTGGAGAGAAGGAAAGGATCACGTGACAGATTGCTATTTCTGCATGACAAACCTCCAAGGTGGGCTTATAAATTTATTTTTCTTAAATATTTTGAAATCCTCGTATGAAACTTGACATAATATTCACCATAATGTAATATTCACCATATATAGCATAATATTCACCATAATGGTAATCATACATTTACATATACATATTGTTATAGAAAATACATTTACACATACATATTGTTACACAAGTTACATTTACATATACAATGATTGTATATTTTCTTTCTTTTTCATTCATATTGTCCCCCGAAGGGACAATATGAATGAAAAAGAAAGAAAATATACAGACTCCATCGACCTATTTCATATCTTACAGACCGCAGCCTTCCCTCACGAGCCGCCACTGTCTGAATGCTTCTTCTATTTCATATGCAAGTTTTATATCCATGTTTCTGTGTTTCTATTTTCAGGAGTTAACAAGAAGAATAAACACATTGTTGTATACCCTGACATTCCTTCTGCTATGAGACCTGTACCCCATGGTCCTGGAATTCCAATACCCGACCCACCTCAAACCCTGGACTTCGATGATTCTGATGATGAATCAATGACCAATGCCAATGACCAGTCCCAGTCGTATATACCTCAAAATACCGCTTCAAATGAGCCGAGGGCTCCCAACCAGGCTAAACTTAATGATCTTACCAGGGATTTAGGACTTTCCAAATTAGCTGCCGAGATCTTGGGCTCACGACTTCGAGAGGACAACTTGCTGGCTGGGAACATTCTCCTGGTATAGGAAACGAGAGGAAGAATTCCGCAAGTTTTTTGCAGTGCACAAAAATACCTCTTCCTTAGTGTACTGCTGCAATGTTGAGGGGCTAATCGAATCCTTGGGTCTGCCATATAACGCATCAGAATGGAGGCTATTTATAGACTCGTCTAAACGAAGTTTGAAAGCAATACTTCTCAACATTGGGAATAGGGTTGCATCAGTCCCTGTAGCACATTCCGTACAACTTACTGAGAGCTACGATAACATGAAAATTTTACTGGATGCTCTCGTATACGACCAACATAACTGGAGGATCTGTGGAGATTTGAAGGTAATACTAATATCATAAGTAAACTATTGCTATTGACTATGTTGTTTTTCAAAAGGTTATTTGAGAGCGTATAAGAACACTTAACTTCCCCACAGAAGTGATACAGTCCAATGCATAGATTTTTTATCTGATAGAACAAATTCTCTAAATTCTTTAAATATTTTCATTTTTTTTTCAGATTGTGGCATTTGTATTGGGAATGCAAGGGGGATACACGAAATACCCATGTTTCCTCTGCAAATGGGATAGCCGAGCGGATGAGAAGCACTATGCACAGCGTGAATGGGCATCCAGAGAGAATTTGAACCTGGGTCGCATAATGTCGTTTCAGTGCCCCTTGTACCACCAACAAAAATTTTGCTCCCACCACTTCATATTAAGCTGGGCTTGATGAAAAATTTCATCAAATCAATGAATAAGGAGGGTTCAGCATTCCGATATCTCGAGAGTAAATTTCCTCATATATCTGATGCTAAACTAAATGCTGGGGTTTTTGATTGTCCTCAAATTCGAACTTTGATCAAGGATACTCAGTTCGAAAACGCAATGACTCCAACTGAGAAGAATGCCTGGCAGGCATTCAAATCAGTTGTCACTGATTTTCTTGGCAAGCGTAGAAGTCCAGAATACGAGTCCGTTGTCGAAAACTTGATGGAAGCTTTCAAAGCTCATGGGTCGCGCATGTCCATAAAAATACACTTTTTGTGGTCCCACTTGGACTATTTTCCTGAAAATTGCGGGATTATAGTGAGGAACAGGGTGAACGATTTCACCAAGATATCAAAATAATGGAAGAGAGGTACCAGGGAAACTGGGATCAATATGCTGGCGGACTATTGCTGGTGTTTGAAGCGAGACGTGCCCGAAGAAAAACACAGACGGAAAGCAAAAAAAACTTCATTCCTTCCTCAATAAACTTTTTCCCATATTCATTGTATGAATAAAAGTATTTATTCACACAATGTTTTCATTTTTCACGAGTGTTCTTATAATATTACTCGTATCTACAGTGTTTAAGCTAAACAAATCAATAAATTTGGGGATAAAATTGGACTTATAATGAATGGCCAATAGAGAAAAAACCTGACCTGATTGAGGAACACCAATGTCATTTTCGAATTCAGCATGGTCGAATTATATAATATGAGTTGAAAAAACCCTCACAGCAGACAAAAAAATTTCATATGCATACCAGTGTAATAAATGCTTTGAACTCCATAAATCAATTGGCACTTGCAGGAAAATAAGGATATGTAAGTGCGGTATGTTTCAAATGATGGATAATTGGGGGAATTTCAAACATAAATGCGATGAAATTCACTGTTCTGCATGTCATTAAAAATATAAGGCGGATGGAGTGAGGCATGCATGTTATATGAAAGATGCTAAGCCTAAAAATAGCCTTTGTACAACCGTGTACTACGATATAGAAACTTACACGAACGCTGAAACCAAAGAGGTTATTCCACATTTACTCGTAAGTCAGACTATCTGTAATGAGTGCATGGAGATCGAGTGTGATGAGTGTCACAAATGTGGAAAACGGACAAACGTTTTTAAAACGATTGCACACGACAGCCCTGTGAAACTCTTTGTATCCTATATTGTCAAATTAGAGGACAAGTTAAAAAAAATTACTGTGTATATTCTTGCCCATAACAGGACAAAATTTAACATACACTTCCTTCATAAGGAGTTGCTTGAACACGAGTCGTCTGCGATATTTACAGGTGATCCCTTGAAAAAAGGCAACAAACTAATACAAATGCAGATAAGAGGTAATGTACAGTTTAAAGACACTCTGCTGTTCACACCTTGTAAATTAGCAAAGCTACCCAAGGTCATGGGGGTAGCCGCTGAAGTTTCAAAATGGTATTTCCCTTACACATTCCTCACTAACGAAACTTTAAATTACGTAGGACTACCTCCACCCAAACATTACTTTAACTACACCAACATGAGTGATAGTGAGCGTGAAGATTTTGACCGCTACTACATCAGTTTTAATGAAGCTAGTCCATACAATATAGCTGATGAATGTGAACATTATTGCGTGAATGATGTGCGCGTGCTTAGAGTATGTTTCCAGGCCTTTAGAAGGTTGTACATAGCCCGTTTCAAATGCGATCCGCTGCAAGTTGCAACCACGATCGCCTCATTATATTTTACGGTGTTGAAGAATAACTTCATGCCTAAAGACACCTTAGCCATCGTTCACAGAAAAAATCCCGCAGTTATGAGCACAAGGCTATTTACTGGCCCATACACCTACAGCAACAGACCGGGGTATACATAAAACACACCCGCAACACGGGTGAAGTACCCATTAAGGTCAATGGTCGTGTTTTTTGGGTTGACGGCCTAAGTGAGGATCCGGTCACTGGTGAGAAGACTGTGTATTCCTTTAACGGCTGCTGGTGGCATGGATGCCCGCGTGCTGACTGTGCCGTCACAGGGGGCCTCCATGGAAGATCCCCCGCCGAGAGCCTCGCATGGACCCGTAACCGTGATCAACTTATAGGCTCCTAGTTCACACACAAGATCTTGTAGGAGCATTAGTATGATGCACGGATGGAAACAGATGACCAGTACCGTGAAGAAATAAGGGCTATCAAACGTTCAATGGTGTTGGACCCCCTCAAATGCGGTGACAGCTTGTTTGGAGGGCGTACAAACCAATTCAAGCTATACTTTCCGCCTACGGAGGGCGTGAAACTCCATTACTACAACTTCTGTTCCTTATACCCCTACGTGATGAAGAACAATCCGTATCCCGTAGGTGCGCCTGAAAAACTGGTGGGTCCCACCATGCCAACCATCGAAGAGTTCTCAGCTAACTTGAGTGAGCGCTACTTTGGACTCTCTTTCGTAGACCTGTTCCCCCCTCGCGATTTATGGATGCCTATCTTTCCCGTCGTTATAGACCACAAGCTCATGTTTCCCTTGTGCGTGAAGTGCGCAGAGGAGAACAATGAGGAATGTAATCATACAGCCAACCAGCGTAAGATCAGAGGTGTATAGACAAGCCCTGAGCTGGATCTAGCCGTTCGCCAATGGTACAGAATATTGAAGATATATGAGGTGTGGAGGTTTCATAAGTTACCCAACCTTTTCACGCCATATATAAACGCTTTTTGAAGGATAAGGTAGAAGCATCGGGATATCCGCGAGGAGTTGATACCGAGTTACCGGGCCCATGAAGGTATACAGCTTGACCGCTCCCAAATTGTTAAGAATCCTGGCGAACGCTTTACTGCAAAGTTGTGTCTAAACAGTCTTTGGGTGAAATTGGCACAGAATACTGGCAAAGGGAACGTTCATTTGGCACACAGTTATAGTGAAGTCTGGGATTATGCTAACGCTCCCTCTAAAGAGGTTATGGAGATCGTAAATGTGGGTAATACTTACATAATAAAGTACAACACCACCGAACTGGCCACAGATATCTCACGGGTAACAAACATACCTGTAGCCAGCTTCACAACTGCCTACACCCGCATCAAGCTTTGGGAACTACTGCACTCTCTTGGGCGGAGGGTGCTGTACGCTGATACAGATAGCGTAATATTCACAGCGAGGGAGGGTGAATACATGCCTGCTAATGGGGGAATTCCTCGGAGAGTTAACTAACGAGATCAAGGATGAGTATTTTGATGGTGCATACGCTGACTCATTTGTATCAACAGGGCCAAAAAGTTATGGGGTACGGGTGAGGGTGGGTTAGGAAATGAAATATATCGTAAAGGCTAAGGGTATCACGCTTAACCATGCGAACCGACGAGTCGTTAACTTTGACTCGTTGAAGGATCTAGTGTGCTGGAAGATGAGGGCGACCAGCCACCCCAACTGACTGCGGGGACCCACATTTTTCGGGCACAGAAACTGGGGGTGGGAAGGAACTTAGGGGCACGAAGGTATGCCGTAACACTTATAGGAAACGTTACTAGGTGCCTGGTACCTACGATACCGTACTTTTGGATACCTTAAGCCTTGATTGTATATATATAATATATATATATATATATATATATATATATATATGATTAACGATATGTTTTATTTAATACGTATATTTGTAAATATATACCTTGAATAATTCGTTTATTAAATAAATCGTGCTTCAATTAGCGTTTCACTTTCTCCTCTGTGTGTGTGTGTGTGTGTGTGTGTGTGTGTGTGTGCGTGTGTGTGCGCGAGTGTACAGGAGAAAGTTCTAAGCTCCGCCTCCTGTATGATCAGTCACGTGACTCCTGCCACTACCTGAGCATATCTCTTCCCTGCGTGTTCAGTTGTCCGCTGCAAGCCCTGGATTTCAGACGTGTATTTTCCCACGTAGACGAAAATTAGTAATGGCTACCTTCAATATTGCGTGTTCAACGTTTATGAAGTGGTATACGGCAAAGTGTGAAGATGTGGATACTGAAAGACTCCCTATTCCACCCTCTTTTGACACTTTTAAGGCTACATTGAACCGTGCGAAGGAACAAGAGGTACAAATACTCTACGGCTATTCTGAGGAGGGCATTGTAGGATTTTTTGGTACAAGCGATGTATTGAAGTATGTTGTAGACCTATCCTTTATAAAAGCTCACATATACCGCGAAGTAGAAGAAACAACACGTGTAGAAGCTCAGCAACGGTTATGGTTAGTGAGAATGGAAATGGTTAGTGAGAATGTAAATCTTGTCATCATTGAGAATCTTAAGTATTTTTACCACTACATTAATATATATCACGACGAGGGTTGTAGTGAGGTTGTGGCTAAAGGCCTGTGCGAGTTTTTAACAGAATTTAGAGACGAGTATTGTCTGCTAAGCAAAAAGGAAAAATATGGCCATATGTTTTTCTCAAATAGTGCACCGGATTGTGAATAAAATGTATTTAGTTCGTGAAAATCCCTCTGAACGAAAATGTCTGATGCGCATTCTGGGGAGTGGGAGTGATAAAACGTTAAAACCGGTATTGCTTCATGTATCGGAAAAATTCTCTAAACGATTGCCCAGTATAATGGAGCACAAGTATTCACATGACTCTTTCGTGTTGAAACAAACCCGTACACGATTCAACAGTTTATGGTGTGGCTCGCTCCCTCCGTCGATCCGAGCCGCTCACCCATGTACCTCACCCCTCCGAAACACACGAGTTCGAACAAACCCGTACACGTTTCACCCGTGTGACTCACTCCTCCATGCCTTTTCCCCGAGCTAAACAGCGCACCGGTTGCTCATAGTCATCTCAGAGCTTGAACCGACTGGACGTGCACTCTTCGAATACGCTAGAACTTCCTTTGAGAAGCATTCTCAATGCTACGTACAATGTGTCCGTGACGAAGTCATTGCGTGTGTTCAGGCGTGAAACCGGTACCATTAACTATGTACTTGAGACGATTTGCAGGCACGCAAACAAACGTAATGCTATTTATTTAAGTGTTGAGGAAATGAATAGAATCTTCGTAATAGTTGAGAAGTGGGGTGAGGACCGTTATAAAATACCGTTATAAAATAAACTTGGGAGTAAGGAAAAACCCTCGATTGCAAAGGAGTGTTTATAAACTTGTATTTAATAATGACGTGATAGCTACCGATGCCATCTTTGTGCGTGATTTTGAGTGTATTCTGGCTGTCTTCAAAGATAACTTACTAACCGAATGTAAAGTGGGCACAAAGATAGAATTGAATGATATGAAGGCCATTTATATCGAGTACAGGTATCCGTATAACTTGAGCGGTGAAATAATGTTAAGCCGTATTTACCGCGTAGTGCAAAGCAATAATGATGTGACTGTAGACTCGATTACGGGTGAGTTTAGTGTTTTG
This sequence comes from Bathynomus jamesi, assembly GCA_023014485.1. Taxonomy (NCBI): domain Eukaryota; kingdom Metazoa; phylum Arthropoda; class Malacostraca; order Isopoda; family Cirolanidae; genus Bathynomus; species Bathynomus jamesi. Next base: position 640,092 of record JAJOZX010002380.1, read on the forward strand.
CGCCGTAAAACATAAAGTATTTTGATGTATATTTATTTTTATTTTCAATATATTTAATTATTTAATATAATTGTGTGTGTGTGTGTGTGTGTGTATTTTTCCTCTACTAATATGTTGATGATTATACTCCTTCGATTGATATATTATTATTTTCAATATATTTAATTATTTAATATAACTGTGTGTGTATATATTTTTTCCTGTACTAATTTACTGATGGTTATACTACATCGTCTTGTATGTTTTTTATTATATATATATATATATATATATATATATATATTATATATATATTCCTCGTTCGTATTTCTTGTGCTATTATTATTTTTTATTTTATTATTTGATCATATATATTCCATCGTATAATGTATATTTATTTTCTATGTATTTCGTGAAATTGATTCCAGTAATTCGTCTAAATAAACAGAATGATGTAATGGTGTTTTATTTAATTCTTTTGGTTGTAAACGATATTATTATTTAATTATACCAAATGGCTGTCTTCTAAACTGACTGACGGATTTCTAAACCATCTGTCAAAAACATCTGAATAGCGCAATCTGGCAGTTGAAAAGGTTATATATATATATATATATATATATATATATATATATATATATATATATATATTACCTTCTAAGTATGCTATGTCAACTGGCTGGTTAAGCCAACTGGCGAAAAGCCAACTGTCGAGAATATATGCTTTAAATAATTAACTAGTGCAATCTGCCAACTCAACCCTAATAATGTACACCTGAACAAGCCATTTACGCCTTCTAAGAAGCCTTCTAAGCCAACTGGCGGGTTAAGCCTGGAGGCACTGGCTTCTACACGAACTGGCGGATTAAGACCTTATAAGACAGCGGGCGCTCAGCTGAAGTCTTAATATGCGCTTGGCTGCTGCCAAGCGAACACATCTCTCTCCTTCTCCTTCTCTCTTAGTTTATGTATACCCCTTTGGGGAGTGAGGCTGTCCCACCTTCTCCCCCAAAGATGTCTCTCCCAGCTTGCTGGGGAAGTTAATTGGAACTTGGGGGATAACCCATCCCCCTTGTTGCATAACCGCTTGCAACATTCCACTTGTTGCATATCATCTTGCAACATTGATCAACGTTTGCAATTGCATTGCACTCTCTCCTTTTGCGCCCATACTACTGCCCTCCACTCGTCGCTGTTAATAACGGTATCTGGCCGAACCACTTTTTCAATTATGGGAAGAAGAGTGGCTGCATCTCAAGCTTCGTCAATTTCCATATAGCCGTGTGCAGGTGTTGTACCCCTATCCACAAGACCAAAAACCCAAATTTGACTGTGTGAAGCCCAATAAATTTTGCCACCTGAAGATCAAGGCCTCCAATTTTTCCCACCTGAAGATCAGAGGTGATCCGAAATGCGTAGGTATATGCGGAATTAAACTCTCAATCTGTTACCCCAATAATAAAATAAGGGTGCTACTATGTAGTATGCGGTCTACCTACGATTCGGCGGTCTACCTTTTAATTATAGCTTCTCATCTTGTTTACTAATTGCTTCTTTACATCCCAATATCAATCGCCCTTGACGATTGGTTAGATTTAGTCATGATATTTTCGTTAGTTTTGACGAAAATATCAGGACTAAACCTAACCAATCGTAGGTAGACCGCATAATATAGTAGCACCAAAATAAGCATCCATTATAAAAAACGAACAAATAAATATAGGGACATTTTTGGGGGACACCCTATAATTACAATTACAGTGTATTGAAGAGTTATTGCAAAACATTTTCACTAAGGCGATAAGTTTCAGATTGGATGATCCCAAGCGTAGTGGTTTTAAATAAACGTCTAACTTAGGTTTATACTGTAAATGTTCTGTTGCAATTTATATATTTTATCGAATTTTAGAACTCTCAAACTCATAGGAAAGATAGATATTGATTCTAAAGAGATTTCTTAAGTACTTACAGTATTCTATTTCTTGGTCCAGCTTGAGCGCAGACGGAAGGCACAACAGGCTACTCTTGATTTAGTACTGGAAAGTTTAATTTGAATTGACAGAGAAATAAATAATTAATTTGTACCAAAGAGAATTACTGTATTGTCTTACGTCCTAATACAGAAGTAAGAAAAGAGTTACCCAATATAGAATTCATTACTAAGTAGGAAAATAAAATCATTAACTTTTAGTCGACTGTAAATAATTTTAAAAAAGTAAATTTATTTAATCCCAGAATACTAATAGCAGATTGAAAGGGTTACCCCATATTACATTACATGCCTCTTTAACTGGAAATTTTTGTGAATAATGACTCGACATCAAAGCTTTTCATGTAACAACTGGTATTAGATAAAGAAACGACAAGCTCGACAAATTTGAAGGAGGCTTTTAAAGTGAAATTATTTTCAGTTAATGGATTTCAAATTGGAACCAACAACTTGGTCTATATTATAATCAAATACTGTGTAATGACTGTTGATAGTATATGGCAGATTAGCAGATTATCTTTGTGAGTTTTCTTGAGTATATAAAGAACCCCAGAGTGGTTTCCTGATGTAAATACCGTATTTGTCGCTTATAAGACGCACTTTTTTCCTTACAAATACCTTAAAAAATCGCCCTGCGTCTTAGAAGCCGAAAGTGGCAATACAGCACATGCGCAAAACCGAGAAGTTGGCAAAATACAAAATGTACCGGTAGTTAACGGATAGTTTACATCGCGATCAAGGTCAGTGCACTGAAGATCATTTATTGTATGAGAGTGACAGTGATACAAGTAAAGATGATCTACAGATCTACAGAAGCTAAGGCTAACAAAGACCCTAAGATCCACTCTAAGGTTAGCCCGAGAGAAAGGAAAGAGTAGGGGTTAAGAGAAGAGAAGAGAAAGAATAAGGGTTAAGTAAGGAGGAACACCTATCACTCATGGGTTAACATTCATTCAGAAAAAGAGAAAAAGACTCATCATCATCATCCGCCGGCCACTGCCGACAAGTTAGAAAAATAGTCGGAGAGAATAGGAGAGGGGTGAAAGATGAAAAGAAGTAAATAAGAACGCTTACAAACCATGCAACACAGTCTTAACTCACTGTCATACCATGCAAACTACGAACATGCAAGAAAGAGAGTTACAGACACGCAAAGTAAGGAGGGGATAAGAAAAAAAAAAAGTAGGTAAAGTTAAACAAAAAGCGGGTAATAAATCTGAAGTTGATTAATAACAAATAATAAGAGTAATAATCATATTATCTTTCTTTATTGGCTTTTGGTTTTCTTTTTATTGAATTTTACATATCCATTGTATTAACAATAAAGTGCATCAAAAACTTTTTTTCTTGAATTTACCTTTCCAAAATTAAGGTGCGTCTTTCACGGCGCAGCGTCTTGTAAGCCGTCAAATATGGTAGTTTTGTTATACTGATATATGCGTTCTAAAATATTATTTGCCTTTAATTTTCGTAATCATAACTTGGTGCTCTTCCAATACGTGCTCTACCGTAAAATTTACATTCCAATATGTGCTAACTAACGAAAATATCACGACCTAACCTAACCAATCGTCAAGGGCGTACAACTGACCTAACGATTGGTTAGGTTAGGTCGTGATATTTTCGTTAGTTAGCACATATTGGAATGTAAATTTTACGGTAGAGCACGTATTGGAAGAGCACCCATAACTTTAGTGGTTGCAAGTCTAAAAATATATTATAATAACTGACTTACAAAATTAAATAAGCCGCGTTTTATACGCGCTCGTTCACTAAAATAATTTGTTATTCGAGTGATATTTCGCAATTTATGTCAGATAGTATGTACAGTAGGGCGGAGTGAAACAACTTTTTATTTCAAATTTATTTGCCTCACTTGGTTTTTGGTGTAATAGAATATAAAAATAATGTATTCAGTCATTTAATGTTTGTAACTCAAACCAACTCTCGCATTTTTACATAAAAGCAAAATGGCCATCAGCCGATTGTTCATAAATAAAATATGCTCATAACATAAAAACAAAGTGTTCTGTCAAAAAAAATAATTGAAGAAAAACGCTTTATAATGCAAAACTATACTTAAAAAACACCATTGTGCATACATTGTATTGAAATAAAATTGTATCTGGTCTCGGTTGGATGCCGTAAATCAATTACATTTGAATGCGATTTCATTTCATTTTCATTTAATTTCATTTCATAAAAGCCGCTCATCTCAAATATTATTATTTTTTCAGGAGAGGCATCAGATCCTTTTTGGTTTCAAGTGAGGGAAGCAGAGAGCGACTTTTTATTCTTGACCTAATAAATCCGTCTCTTGATTCCTGTGATATTACTGATGCTGATGCATCTGTAACCAACTTCACGGTTCTTTCGACATTCTGTGGTGAATGGGTATTGCTCAACTTTGAAATAGTTTGTTTCGTACTCAAGCAATTTTTCATCACACAATTAGAAGTGAGAGGTGGTTCACTGATATCAATCCTATCCCAGAAGATGATGTCTGTCCAATGTGATGCTTTGAAGTCAATTCTGTTACTTTAAATTCTTTGATTTTCCTTGTATTGGCTTCCTTACCTTTCTTGTCTGTATTATTCGATCGGTCGCAACTTTGCGCAGCTTTTGCTCACTATTTTCTGAGTGAGCAAAATAGGCATTCCGTGATATATAAGGTTGGAATTTTTTTTTATATCTTGGGGTAACAGGTTGAATCTACCTTTTTGTCGCATCAGAGATAAGTTTGGGTTCATCAGGCAGATACGGTTTAAATTTTATATTGAACCAGTTAGGACCATAATTTGTTACTATGAACAGAACAAGGCTACGTAACTCTCTGGAGGGATCCTTTTGGGAGACATAATAACTACATAGTCTGTTAGCTAGAGTTAACCATTTAGAGTTGTTAAAGGGACCAGGCTTGAGTTTCTCTAGGCTTCCGTCAACATATCCTTCTCTTATGGCCCCAATTATTCTGAACATGTATTGTTGATCATTATTTAACACTTCTGTGAGCTCATCAGTGAGAGTTGGGATGCTATCGGCCCCATCCGTAATTGGGGAGAACTTTACCACAGGCATCTCATGGCAAGTCTTAAGAGCATTAACAATAGATTCACTGAGTGATCTTGACCCAGTTGTTTTCCTGTCGTATCGCTCAAACAGATACCTTAAGGGAAGTTCATTTGTATGTAACATACAAATGCTCCATTGCAATGGTCGGTTCAGCTTCTGCTCGATGAAATGGATTATGCCACCTTTAGACCCAGTGTTGACATTCTTACTGTCGCACCCTATCGCCTGGAGATTCTGGTCTAGTGTCACTTCATTCAAGTAAGCGAACAATGATTCAGATACAGCACTTGCTTTTCCAGATTTAGGGCTCAAATGGTTAAGGTATTCTCCACCAGGCTCAATCAATTGTACATAATGTTCTTCAACAATTATATCCTGGTACCATTTACCATCTTTATTTGTCTTTACCAACGTCTTGTCTTTTCTCCCATCGAAATATAAAGCTTTATCACCATAACTTTCTGCAGCTTCAACTTGTAATGTTTTTCTCAATTTCTGTCTCTCTCTTCTCACCTTACTTCCATCAATAAAAAAGTCACCGTCTTTTTCGGTAATGATACCCAAATCTACCAAAGTAGCTGAAGCAATGGCCGATGCAGCCCTATCTGAAACGCCATATCTGTCGGCTTCCATGGCGAGATTGGTTAAAGGGGCTCTCATTTGAATGTTGGAGCATTCATATTCAGACTCAGTTGTTGAACTTTCTTCGGTACTAGAGAGATCAGCATTAGTATCAGTTGAAAGCACATCATCAATGACTACCTTTTCGAATTCTTCATGCATGATTATTTTTCTTCGCTTACTTCCTTGTTGCTCCTTCAACTTCCTTGCATTTCTTTTTGTTATAGATCTTGAAAGGGTAACATCCACACCTCCAATCACCATATTTCGCATAGTCCTCTGATCCTCAAGTAATTCCAGTTCTTCTTTGGGTATTCTTGATTCTTTTGGACAAACACAAATAATATGTTTTTCTTTACATCCGCTTTTTCGGCAGACAAAATCTTGGAGCGAAACGAAGTTGCATTTACAGGCACAAATGTCAAAGAGTTCTACCAATGATTTTTGAACAATTCAATGAGCTTCGCACGGCTTTTGGATCGATTGAGTTGCGTAACCTTGTCGGTAAAGCGTTTCGGTTTGGTAATTATGGATTTTTTGTTCATTGAGGGTATTGATGAACGTTTCCACACTTCGACCAATGCTTCTGCTATCGTTTCGAGGATATCATTATTTGTCAATTTTGCAGATGAACCTTCCTTCAGTAGAAGAAAATATCCCCCAACCTGCATATTAGAGGGTAAGACATTATGTGGCAATTCACTTGGAATTCCGAACAGAAAATGTTGCTTCACCGACTGTCTAGTTAGTAGGATTTTGTCATATTTAGATCTGAGGTTAGATTCTACAGAAATATCACATTATGAAAATCTGAAAAATACAAAACACGGAATTAGTTAAAACAAATTATATATAAGCTCTAAAACTAAAATGTAAACATATTTTACTCAATAGTTTTGTAGCATATGCAGCATGCGGCTCCTACCCCCATCCCTTATCAGCCATATGCAAGATGTCATTGACCTCGAGTGAGACTGATGTTTAGATAAGCGTTTGTGTGTTCTTAAGTAGTTGGTGATTAGTAAGTATCGCTTGTGTTGTGTGAATATATTTAATCGTTATCATAGTTATAATGAAATAACCCACAATATAACGTGATATCTTCTCTCACAAACCGATAGATATTATACTAGGGGTCTTTCAAAATATGACTTTCCGCCATTTTGTTTTCGACAAAAATGCGGCGGGTGGAGGGTTCCAAAAAGAAAATATTATCTTTTTAGAACTTCTAGAGGGTCAATACACCAAATCATGAGTGAGGCAAGACGGTTTAATATTTTCACTCCACCCTAATGTACAGTTGCGCTCACTATTCTTAGAACACTCTTGAGAACAGATAGCGACACCTGGCATATATTTGTTGTGTGTATTACAAACGGTTGTAACATTTTATGAATTAATGTTTAGTGAGTGAGCGTTGATTGGTTGGTTGACTCATTGTTAAATGTCTTCAGAACATAATTATTTCATTCATCACTCTGGTTTACATATTACTAAGGGAACATAAATGACTAATTAAATATAAATTCAAGAAGGGGATATATATTAACAAGGGGGGATGCCAATGAAGTGAGTAAAAAATGGTCTTGTAAAAACTAAAAAAAAACCTTCGGACGTGATGACAGTGTTTATAGTATTGGCAAGCCTGTCATCCTGAGCGTTGTATAAAACAGAGCCGATGGTAGGCATTATTGAGCCTTGAGCAAATTCAATATTGATTCATTTATTTATTTACATTTAATATTGAACATAGATTCAGATATTATTTTGTGTTATAACAAAGATAGAGCAAACACCTGATATATATATAAATACATATGCAGGCGGTTTATGAATGAAAAAAAACAATGTTTTGATGCATATTAAATTTTGATAACATTATAACATTTCCAGATTGCTGAATATCTGTAGGTTTTATACGTCACTGCTTAGAGTATCTTCTAATTGGCAAATGGACGACAGCTGAATGGATACCACTAGCACGGCATTGTTATATCCGGAGCAAATGCTATTTAAATCAGCAACACTGATATACGAGGGTGGGCTGAAAAATAATGCCTCCACTCAAATAAATTTTAAACGGGTTGAAGGATTTTATCGAAACAAAAGCAGATATGTACCTTAGAGTTTAGTCTTCAAAACGACACATTTACTTTTCTATAAAATCACTCTCTACCTTCATACATTTACGCCAACGATAAATGAGTTTTTGAAATCCATCCCGGTAAAATTCGGAGCTTTGACTACATACAAAACCAAAATTTCGCAGCGGCCTTAACTTCTTCGTCAGACTCGTAGCGATTTCCACGGAGATGTTCTTTAAGATTAGGAAAGAGGAGAAAATCGCATGGTGCTAAATCGGGGCTATATGGTGGATGCGGCAAGCCGGTGAATTGCAGATCCTCAATTGTTTCTCGTGTTTGAACACTGGTATGAGGCCGTGCATTTTTGTGGGTGCGAGCCCTCCTGATCCGTTTTTTCAACTTCTTCAGAGTTTCAGTATAACGTACAGAGTTGATTGCTGTACCTCTTTCCGTAAAGTCTTCGGGAACAACACCATTGATATACCAAAAAACAGTCATCATCCCTTTTCCAGCCAATTTTTGAACTTTGAATTTTTTTGGTTGCGGTGAATTTTTGTGCCGATATTCCATGGATTGCTGTTTATTTTCAGGGTCATAATGGTGGACCCACGTCTCGCTTCCTGTCACAATGTTGTGCAGAAATTCAGATTTTCTTGGCAAATGCGTAGTCTCTCAGTTTTCATGTCGGCAGTGAGCATGCGAGGCACCCATCTGGCGCAGACCTTTCGGTAACCGAGAATACTGATAATGTCTCCCACTCGCTCTTTGGAGATATCGAGCAATGCAGCAATTTCATTTTGTTTAATGCGACGATTTCCACGAATCAGTTCGTCAACGGAGTTCCAATGAGACTCATCGGTAGAGTGTACCACTTATGACCTTTTTTTTCAGATCCATTGAACATACCTTTTTTCTGTTAGAAATGGTTCACTTTTACTAAATATATGCGAAAAAGATTCAATTTCAATATGTTATGAGTTAAGGTACAGTAAAAGGCATTTGATCAGGTTAGTGGGGCTCAAATTCTCAACTAAGAAAGGGACTTTTTTATTTTAGCTAAGAAAGGCGCAATAGCAAGAGTTTATTGTGGAATTAACCATTTTGTGATTTTTTTCAGGTATTTAGATAATAAAATATGTGTAATTATGATATATTGTAAGAATGAATAAAAATAAAGCTGTATTAAGAAACAATCCAACAAACTTCAACTCTTTGCTTGGAGCATTAAAAGATGATCCAAGTGGCCAAGAAGGATGCATGCTGCCATCAAAAGGAGACGTTTTGAAGCATTTTTTTCTACCTCAGAAGAAAACAAATGCAAGGCCTTAATATTTCCAAAGAGGAAAACATTTTGAATGTTTTGAAGAAAATTCAAACAATTTGGAAAAGGCGGGCATTCCATCAGTGGATGTTGTAAGACATAAAACCCCACGAACCATGCTACTAAACTTGATAAAATTACATGAAACAGTAATAAAGAGCAAAAAAGCTAAATGTTATGGAACCAAAAAACAAAGTTACTTGGGTCAGTTGAATGATCTGTTTGATATTTCTACACAAAACGTATTTCATGAGATAAGAACAGATTCCCTAAGAACTCAGGAACAAATTAAAGAGGACATAAATTTCCTAGAAGACCAAAGAGGGGAGAGGAAGATGTGTCTTGGCCTTTTAGATAAAGCTTACGTGTCAAAAGTGCAAAGGAAAAAATTAAGATTCGATGAAGAAAGAAAGCGACAAATGAAAGAAGCTGAACGAAAAGCATTGGAAAAGAGATCAGGCAATCCAACTATCACCGAGAGTGATGACACAGATAATTCTTCGAGTGAAGAATATTCTCCAGAACCCCAGCCAGGCCCATCAAAACCAAGACCAAGTAGTTTGCTTCAATCAACACTAGTATCAAACACAGCAGATCGTCTTGGACTCTCCATAAGGCAACGTACAGTTTTTGCATCAGTTGTCGCCACAGAGTGTGGCAAAAACATAGAAGAAATGAGCATATCCAAAACTAGTTCAGCTCGAGCAGCTATAATAACAAGAAAAAGAACGTGGCAGGACATCCAAGGTGATTTTGTTCCTCCCCAGTATGTTCTGATTCATTGGGATAGCAAAATGATTTGTAATTTATCAGGTGGAAAGGAGGAAAGATTGGGCAATACTAGTTACTGGGGAAAATGATTCTGAAAAATTACTCTCCTAGGCAAAAATCAAAGACAGTACCTGATCAGCTCAAGCAACAAGCGTGTTTGAAACCATCTCAGAATGGAAGCTAGAAGACAATGTGTATGGGCTAGTATTTGATACAACTGACTCAAACACCGAATGAAAAAAAGGTGGTGCATGCCAAAAGGTGGAAGAACTTCTTGGGAAAAAAATTACTGTGGATGGCATGCCGTCATCATATTTCTGAGAGGATTTTGGCAATTGTCTACATTAGAATATTTGGCAAAACTAATTCACCTGAAAATGAAGCCTTCATGAACTTTAGAGAAAGTGTTTGGAAAAATATTGACACTAAACTGCCTCACAGACACCTTGAAATAAAAGAGAGATATTTAAGAGATATGAGAGAATCCAGCATGAATGATATTCTTAACCAAAGGAGTTCCCTTCCTCGCGATGACTATAGAGAATTGGTAGAGACAATTCTCCTCATTCTGAATGAAGTGCCTTCCAGAGAAATTCATTGGATTAAGCCAGGAGCCTTCTATCATGCAAAATGTATGGCTTAAATCCCTTACACCAATAAAATGTATGCCTTCTCTCACCAAGCTGGCTACGATGATGTCACTATTCAGAAACTTGAAAGATTTTGTCAGGGTATATCCCTTTTTTATAGAAAATATTGGTTGTCCTGTATTAAATCATCCGGCTCCTGTAAATGATCTTAGATTCTACAATGAATTGATAAAATACAAAAAGTAGACAGTGAGGTTGCTGAATCTGCTCTAGCCATTTTTTAAGGTCATTATTGATACTTGACTGAAGAGCTCGTCCCCATGGCTTTGTTTGGCTCTGTTAATAATGAAAAAAGGTTAAGATGGCCAAAGAATTACCAAAATATGATCCTCCTCAAGAGTTCACACCAGGTCAGCCTATGTTCCCTATTCTGAAGCAGGATGTCAGACTTCATCGCCTCATAGGTCCAAGATCTTGGTGCCTATTCAGACTTCTCAACTCATCTAGGGAATAGATTAAAAACTCCGTATCATTATGGGAAGAAGATGACGATTTTAAAAGAATGAGGGGCTTTATTTCGTCTGCCAAAGTAGTAAATGACACGGCAGAGCGTGGCGTCAAGCTCATGCAAGATTTTCATGGGCATTGTAAGGATGAAAGTGAGTTTCAACAACTTTTGCAGGTCGTTGAACAAAATAGACATGCAATCCCAAACATGACGAAGAAAAATTTGGTCACTGCTCTGAGGTTAAAATGTAACTAAGATTATTTGTTTTTGTGTTTAATTTTGAGCTTTGTTTTAAGCGAATAAAAGTTTGTTCATTGCTTTAAGTGCAAAAGGTTCCTAAGATTACTTTCTTTTGTTTTAACCTTTATTTTCTTGTTATTGGTAAAGATCTTTTTTGTGTTATTTTTGAGAAATAAATTTAAAAAAACGATGGGGCTTTCTTAACATTGTCTAAAGCTTAAAGTATTTTAATTTATATAATTTTAACCTAATGTTAACCAAGTTGTTCCCACTTCGATTCGATAAGATGAATAAAGTTCTTACTCGTCTTATCCTTTGGAGGCCCATCGCCGCAGAGCTGCATTGGGATGATGCTCTAAGGGGGGCGGTAACACCCTACTACTGTTTCTTGTACCTTACTGAATAAAGCTTCGAATTACCTTTCTTTTGATATCAAATATGTTGATATTTGACAAAAATCTTGTTCATTTAGGTTGATTACAATACAAAAAATGGGTATTTCTAGCATTTTCAGGGGGGCCCATTTTGGGGTCGGTCGGGGACCCCAAAATTGTTAAAATGAATAATTTTTTGATATATTTAACAAATGTGAACCATTTCTAACAGGAAAAAAGGTATGTTCAATGGATCTGAAAAAAAAGGTTATAAGTGGGACACCCTACATCGGTTGCCGTTACAGGCCTTCCACTTCGCGGTTTGTCTCGCAAATCTTCTTTCCCTGCTTCTCCTTCTTTACATTGCCTCGCCCAACGTCGAACAGTACTGACATCAAAACACTGTTTGCCGTACACGGCTTGCATTCGCCGATGAATGTCTATAGGAGCAACACATTCGGGGTCAAAAATTCAATTACGGCACGTTGCTTGAAACGGACGTCTTTACTTTTTTCCATTGTAAATGATACTGAACCAACGTGTGGAATGAGTGGAGGCTATATTAGGGCATAACACAAAACCAGTTTTATCTGGTTACCTCTACACAATCTGGAATGGGGTGGGGATATCAAGTTACAACACAAAACCGGTTTTATCTGGCTACCTCTACACAATCGAGAATTATTCAAGTGGAGGCATTACTTTTTAGCCAACCCTCGTAGTATGATAAAAAAGAGTCACTGAGAGAAATATTTAGAAGCGAAGAATGTTTTGTATTGAGGCAGCATCATAAATGCATATAATTGTTTTGTATTAATAAGTTCCACGTTACAACTTAAGTGTTGAACCACTGCAACTGTGACTCTCAGCAGTCTCTCACCTCAAAGGAGAGAATCACAAAAAATAAAACTATTACAGTGATTCATATCAATAAACATAGAGCCATTTAAACGATGATATTTGAGAATTTTGCAAAGGTGTTACACAATTGGCGCCTCGGTGGTGTAGTGGTTAGCGTCGCTGACTAGGAATCCATCGGCCCCGGGTTCGAGACCCGACGGCAGCCGGCGCGCAGCAAAAACCAGCTGTTCATCCTTCCACACAATAAGAAAGTGGTTGGTAGATAAATGGGTACCCTAGGTGGCCTAGTGGTTAAGACGATGGGTTGCTGATGGGGCGTGGTTCGGATTCCACGTTAAACTGTAGGTCTAAGGTGGAGTGAAAAGCTTGACCTTCGTCAGAATGAACAATTCGGGCGGAAGCTAACCAAAGGAACCAAAGGAACCAATCATAATTACCATCGTATTTGAGAGATATTTTACACATAAACACAACAAATTTAATATCTTGTCCAGTCACCGTTGTTGTCTATGACTTCCTGCAGTCGATGTGGTACAGAAGCATATTTAATACGTAGTCATGTTAGCCTTTCACTATTACGCCCTGAAAATTCCTGAAAATGCGGCAAGATCTTATTCTGAAGTTTGAGTTTGCAGGGAAGAAAAAATCGAGACATTTTGGACAAAAGTGGATGGAGAGTATCCTTTGCTTTCTGAAGAGACAAAGAAAATGCTGGTGCCTTTTTTCGACAAGTTACTGTTGTGAGGCGTGCTTTTCAGCAATGATGGTTATAAAGGACAAATTGAGAAATCGGCTGCACATTGAAAGCGATTTAAGCTGCGCCTTGGGCGAAACTGAACTCAGAATTCAGGCGTTAGTTCAGCAGAAACAACTGCATCCCTCGCACTAGACTAGTAGTTGGTGGTGACGCGTTTTGCTTGCTTCCTATGTAATGTTTTAGCCTTTCTTTGACCAATATCGTATGTGTTTAACTTATAAATAAGGCTCTGTATATATAAAAATATACGAGTATTATGTTTATAAAATTTGAATGATTATTCTCATGCTCAGTAAAATGAAGTTTCCTGTGCTTTTTGCAGGGGGGGGGGGTAATTTCCATTTGGTGATTAACCAAAAGGGGTAATCACAAAAAAAAAGTTTGGGAACCGCCGGTGCAGCAGTTTAATGACCATTTTCACAATTCTACCTGACTTTTAACATATCACGTGACACCACATGACGTCATGACAGAGGTGTTAACAGGTATGGTGACTGAGAATAAGCTCACACTATTCCTAAATCTCATCGAAGCAACTACTCTGCAGAATGGATTATCATCACCAGAAAATTGGTCAATGGGGAAGAATCATCGGCATGAGGGAGAGCGGGCTGTCTCCAACTCAAATTGCAAGAGAACTTGGAATTTCTAGGAACACCGTTTACATATAGTTGAAGAGGTGGCAAGAGGAAGGGAATTCATGAGATCACTGCAGAACGGAGAAACCTCAACTGACAACTGCTGCGGATGATCGGAGGATCTATGATGTTGTCGAAGCCCATCCCTTCACTAATGCGGTTTCTATAAGGGAACAATTGCAGCTTGATGTTTCGGCAGTGACAATAAGGCGGCGGCTACATGAACCTGGGTTACACCAACGGAACCCGGCTATCAAGACGAAGTTAAATTAGCAATATCGAGAAAATAGACTTCGATTTGCTCAGCAACATGTTGACAAAGGACTTGACCTTTGGAGCCGGGTGATATTTACCGACGAAAAGACCTTTTCCTCTACATCCCATGGCCGTCGTCATTGTTGGAGGAGGAATAATAGTCGATATACTCAAGAGCACATCTGTTTTGTGTAGGAGAGCTCACCAAAATAGAAGGGAGATTTATTGCAGACCAGTATATAGAAATTTTCGAAGAGGTTATGTTTCCTTCTGTACGTGCATATGCTCTGCCATTTCCTGAGTAAATCATTTTTATGCGAGACAGATCCCCAATTCCCACAGCACGAATAGTCACACGCTGGTTCTCTGAGCAAAGAAATATCGGAAGTTCAGAAATGGAGACTTCAGTCTGAAAGATTATCAACGAACAGGACGACCAAATAAGTTGGATGAAGAGTTGCTGAAAGCAACAGTGGAGGAAAACCCAACGGTAACTGTAAGAGAACTTGGCCTGCAATTCGGCGTTAGCTATATGACCAGTCTTCGTCATTTGAAGCTGTTCGGAAAAGTAGTGAATGTTGGAAAATGGGTTCCGCATGATTTGTCACAAGCGAATCTTCAACATCGAATCGATATTTGCACATCACTGCATTCTCTGCAACTGCAGGCACCGTTTTTTAATCGGATCGTCACTGGGGATGAAAAACGGGTCCTCTATAACAATATTAAGCGTCGACATTAGTGGCTTAGCCGTGAAACAAAGCCTGAGCCTCAGCCAAGGAATGGACCCCATCCAAAGAAAATTTTGTTATGCGTTTGGTGGGATATACAAGGAATTATTGATTTTGAGCTTCTGCCAGATAACCAAACAATCACAGCTGAAGTTCCAACAACTCCAACGATTGAAGATGGCATTACAAGAAAACCGTCCTGCATTAATTAATCGCAGAGGTGTTCTATTCCACCAGGATAACGCGCGCCCTCACACTGCTCGAATCACCACTGCCCAATTGGAGACATTTGGTTGGGAATAAATGCCTCATCCACCTTATTCTCCGGACATCGCACCTTCAGACTACCATTTATTCAGAAGTCTGCAACACCACCTAGAAGGACAAAAGTTGCAATCCAGGGAAGCTATCGAAAACGAAGTGATCGCTTTTTTTAACTCGAAACCAAGGGATTTCTTCGAACGTGGTATAAAAAACTTTTCTACAGGTGGGAGAAGGTTATAGAAAAAGAAGGGAATTATATTGATGATTAATTTGTCATTATGTCATTTAGTTTTTGTTGTAAATAAACTAAAAATTCGAGCAAATTTATCTTATAGGTCTTATTTTGTCTGAATGAACTAAAAAATCGAGCAGAATATATGTTACAAACCTTATATATGGGCCAATATTGTAAATGTGGGAACCAGCGAGGAACGAACAACGGACCAGTTTTTACAACACACATTTAGTAAGTGGGAGGTGCTGAGGAGTAATCAACAGGTGGTATATAATCAATTAATCATGTTGCTTTGTACCACATCCATCGACTTCAGGAAGTCATAGACAACAGCGGTGGCTGGACATTCGGGTGGTTGAAAAAAAAATTTTGAAATTTATAAGTGATGATATTTTTTTCCATTATATAAGTCAATATAAGTCCATTGATACCATTTTTATGAAAATCAAATTTTGTTTAGTGGTTCCTCATTGAGAATGAATTTCTTGCATTTAAGGAAGTTAAATTTTTCCTTAATTATGAACCTAATTATTATATTTCTATTGAAGTTTACTTGATTTTATGTATTCTTGATATAAAAATGCAATTAAGAACATTTGCTGATATTTTTGTACAAAAGATAAATGAATCAGTGTTACCAGACATTTATTTGAATCACATTTTGGTACTAATTATAGTCTGTTTCTTTAGTTCTACATGGTGTGTCTAACGTAGAATGTTCAATGTGGATTTATTGAAGTTGGGTATGGTGTTTCGATGTTTTTCAACTGCTTGTAGAAGCCATTACAATTGTTCTTCGTTTTTGGTTATCGTTTATGCGAAGTCCTGGATCATGGCAATGCCTCGCTCGGCCACATTATTGGTGACTTTAAGACATTTGACAAAGATATAAAAAGTATTGAAGTCCTGATCATCAATCCATTCCTCTACTGGTTTGCTCATCCACGCGGTTGAAGTGGCATTCAAGAGCTGGAAAACAAACCACGATCTTTCGTCTAGTATGTCTATCAGCTGTGTGTCATTGTCTAGGAGAACTAGGCTTTCTTCTTTTTTTTCCGACACTGGTAGTGAGGCCAGCTTTTGTGCCATATCTTGTTTCTGTTTGCTGGTCACACAATCGCTGCAAAGAGCAAACACTACCTTTTCTGGCCTCATGTAAGAAGTGTGCCGTCGGAAAACACCTAGAGCACTCTCAGCTACTTCCTCGTTCACCATCTTGTAGCAGATCAGATCTCGGTAGAGGCAGAGGTCGTTGACAGGAGCATCAGCAGCAACTGGCGCTGAGAGCCAGGCTCGGACGTACAGTACGGCAGTAAACTGTACCATTCTTTGCAACGTCAGCATGGTGTGTTCATCGTAACCCAGCTGTTTCCGAAACAGGTACATCTTCGTGTTGTAAATCACCTAAAATGGATAAATTCATTTTTTTTTTATTAGATTCTGTGCCATTGTTTTAATAATGTGCTAATTCAATGAGTTAAAGTATCTATATACTAAGTTATATTTGTCTATAATTTTTCTAATACGTTGTAATATTTGTCAGAGAATTTATATATTTATTATTTATACTATTCTACTATTCTACATGTTTTTACAAACCTTGGCCATCCAACGAGCGTGATGATATGCACCTGGACGACGGAACTTCACTTCGTGAGGCTCACGAGCCCGAACACAGTGAGTGTTAGCTCTACCACCTCGCGATAGTCGTCACGGATAAAGTGACTGCACTCTTTCTTCTGGACCAACGTTTGAAGATTGTAGATCGCTTGATTCCGCATCTGTTTTAACCACGTGTCGTTGATAGGAAGTATCTTGAAGGTTGCTAGATCTATATCTAGCCATCTGCACACAAAATATAATGCTTCATGTTTGCCGTATAAATTATCTTTGTTCAAACATAAGTACATATTTTTTGTATTAAATAATCTGTGGTTTAAATTATAATTTTTTCATATTGTTTCATATTCAGTATTTTCTAAAACATAATGTAGCAAGATATCTTACCTGTCCTGTAATTCGAGAAATCTTGGTTCAGATGGAAAACTTGTTTTTCCAAATAGTTTAGCCGATACTGACCCTACTACCAATTCTAAAACATGATGGCGACATTCTAGATGGAGTAGCCTTCTTCCCAACATGATTTAAAGCCTGACTACTGCTCCCTGAATTCTTCCTGTGTTACTAGCAGTTGTGTCGTAGCAAAGTGCAACGACACGTTCCTCTATATTCCAGTCTTCTAGAGCATCCATGATTGCACGTGCCTGAGATTTGCCAGTCCCATCCTGAAGTCTATTTATTGAAAGAAGTTTTCCATTTACATGGTCTGGGCTTCCTGAGATAAGGATGGCTTGTCTGTGCTCCTGTATCCCAAAGGAATCCTGTATTCAAAAAAACATTAGGTAATAATGATTATGGATTTGTAAAACATTCAAAATTTTAAAATGCAGCGTCTAGAAATATAAGCATTGTATAACTAAGTGTTGATTACACATCTATTTCTATACCTGAATGGGGGGGAAACTATTAGGGACGTGAATGAGGGGGAAACTTAAGGGATGTGAAGGAGGGGGAAACTATTTTAATTGGGGACTCTTTAGTGCGCCATATGGACACAGAGTTCGTTGAAAGGCATCCAACCAAGAGGAGGAGGGTCTGTCTCCCAGGGACCAGGGTTGACAAAGTTAGAGGCGAGGTGGAGAGGATTGACGTTGCCTCCCGTCACTCGATGTTGGTGACGATGGTAGGGGGCAACGACTCGTATAGGCCCGATATGAGAGTGCCTGACCTTTTGGAGGGATATAGGGGGTTAATTAGGTCCCTAAAGGCGAGGTCAGATAGGTCTTTAGTTCTAGGTATTACTCCTAAGCACGGTTTGGGTCTTAGGATTACGTCTAAAACGATATTTTTTAATACTAAACTAGAAGAGATTTGTGCTGAGGAAAATGTACCCTTCGTGAAGCTGTGGTCCGAATTCAGTGATCCTTGCCTTTTATAAAAGATGGGGTGCATTTTAATGAAATAGGTAATGCTAGGCTAGGTAGGTTAATAGACAAAAACGTGCGAAAGCTGTATAGGTCGAAACTTTCTTTAAACGTTGTGGGTCTTGGGAACGCCGGCCTGACATGAAAAATAGTTTAAAACGCCGGCCCGTGGTAAAAAATAACTTAAACGTCTTTTATTGTAACGCGCGTAGTATTAGAAATAAATTAAACGAATTTAAGGCGATAATTTATTCCGGCAACTACGATATAGTTGCTATCACTGAAACGTGGTTAAATACCGTGACTCGGGACTTGTTGGGGGAACTTGATATACCGGGTTTTAAACTCTTTACTAATGATAGGTTACATAGGTTTGGTGGCGGTGTTTTGCTGTACATTCGTAATTCCTTTAGGGCTATCGAGGTTAAGATAGATTTTCCGGCAGCAATTAATGCGATATGCGTTGAAGTTAGGGCGGGTAGTATTAGTTTTAATTTTGTTGTTGTTTATAGTAGATTTTACTCAGTTCTTGGTAACTTTATTGACAATCGGAATAGTATAACTGTCGGAGACTTTAACTGCCCGAATGTTAATTACGAGACTTTTACTGGTAATGAGGAAGGTTTGAGATTGAGTAAGTTCATGGAGGATAAGTTTTACGACAGATAGTTACCGAACCAACGCGCGGTCACAATATTTTAGATTTGGTGATGACGAACGGCGAAAATATAGTCGATGGTTTAGAAGTAGGCGAGAGTTTAGGATGTAGTGATCATCAAATTCTTAGGTTTAAGTTATTGAAAGAAAACACTAAGGATAGTAACGTAATAGAAGTCACTGATTTTCGTAGGTCTAATTTTGATAGTTTTGCGGATAGGATGAGAGTAGTGGACTGGGGTAACTTATTTATGGGTAATGACACAAATTTGCATTGGGAGGCGTTTAAAGAAAGTTTTATGAATATTGAAAGGGAGTTTATTCCTCTTAGGCCCAAGCGCGCTAGAAATCATGGTAGGCCCAAGTGGTGGACTAGAGAAATAGGCGAGTTTATAAACGAGCTTAATAGAGCGTATAGACTTAATAAGCGCAATGGCACGGCAGCTAACTTTGATAGATATATCGAGCTTATGCGTCAGGTTAAAAGATCAGTTAGGAATGCTAAGCGTAATTTAGAGATACTTATGGCTGCGGATAGTAAACATAATCCAAAAAAGTTTTTTGAATACATCAGTAATCGTAAGCCGATAAAAGATAATATAGGCCCTCTAGTGGATGTTAACGGCACTTTGACTTCTGACGCTCAGGCGATGGCGGGTATTTTTAATAACTTTTTTGCGACAGTTTTTACCGTAGAAGACGTAAATAATGTCCCCGACGTGGACGATATCGTTCCATTTAGTAGCGAGACTATTTTGGATGAAATAACTGTTTACGAGGGTGAGATTGCTCATTATATCGATAGGCTAAAAGTTAGCAAGGCTCCAGGCCCTGACGCTTTTTATCTCAGACATTTGAAAGATTTGAAAGACGTTATCGTAGGCCCCTTAACGAAGATTTTTAATCAGTCACTCGAAACGGGGATTATTCCTGAAGACTTCAAATTAGCTAACGTCACGCCCATTTTTAAAAAAGGCGACCGCACAGTAGCTAACAATTATAGGCCCATTAGCTTAACGTCAATTGTCGGTAAACTTTTGGAATCCGTAGTTAGGGATTGTATCATCGATCACTTAGAAAGTAGAGATTTGATTGATAGTAGTCAGTATGAGTTTCGACGCCATAGATCTTGTTTAACTAATTTGTTAGGATTTTATAACGAAATAGTGCGCGAATACAATAGGCATAGAGCGGCTGACGTTATTTATTTAGATTTTAAAAAGGCGTTCGATACAGTTCCGCATAGAAGATTAATTGCGAAGGTTAAAGAGCACGGTATACGCGGTCAGGAAGCTAACTGGGTAGAGGAGTGGCTTCGTGCTAGGAGACACAGGGTCGTTGTTAATGCTAGTGAATCGGGGTGGTTGGATGTAGGTAGCGGGTGTTCCGCAGGGTTCAGTGTTAGGGCCATTGCTATTCGTAATTTACATTAACGACGTAGATGTGGGATTGACTAGTAACTTGTCAAAATTCGCGGACTATACTAAAATAGGCGGTAAGGTTGTTAACGAGGATGATAGAAATAGGCTCCAAGACGATGTAAATAGGATTATGGAGTGGACGGATAAGTAGCAGATGCAATTAACGTAGACAAATGTAAAGTTTTGCATATACGTAGGTTCTCGTAACAATAATTACACGTACACGATGGATGATAGAGAGTTAGCGAGCGTTGACGAGGAAGTAGATTTAGGCGTACGCGTATCTAAGGATTTAAAAGTTAGGAACCAGTGCCTGTAGTCTTGCGCAAAAGCTATTAGGATGTTAGGCTTCATAGCGCGTAATTTCGAATTTAAATCGAAGGATATTATATTGCCCCTCTACAGGTCCCTAGTTTGGCCTCATTTAGAATATGCCGTTCAGTTTTGGTGCCCGTACTTGCGTGAGGATATTGATAGGTTAGAAAAGGTTCAGCGTCGTGCCACGAAACTAATTCCGTCATTGCGCAATAAGCCTTATGAAGATAGGATAATAGCAATACTTGTAATAACAGATTTAAGTTGCGTGGCAGACGTTTCATTACTAATATCGCTAAAAACTTCTTTACGTTTAAAGTAATTGATAAATGGAATAATCTTCCCGCGTCAGTCGTCAACTCTACCAGCGTTAATATGTTTAAGAACTGTTTAGATAGGCATTTTAAAAATATTAACGTTGTTTAAAATAAAAAAAACAATTAGTAACAGGAGCTCTGGAAGTCTTAATCGGGGATGAGTCTGCTGACGTCTAATGCCAGCTTGTGACATGCCAGCGTGTGATATGCCAGCGAAAAAATTATTATAAAAAAAAATTAGACTAACACGAACGTAGATGTAGCTCGTAGCGTAAACTAACCCACTTTTTGTTTAACTTTACGTACTTTTTTTCTTGTCCTCTCCTTACATGCATGTCTGTAACACTCTTTACTTGCATGTCTGTAGTTTGCATGGTATGACAGTGAGTTAAGACTGTGTTTGCATGGTTTGTAAGCGTTCTTATTTTACTTCTTTTCATCTTTCACCCCTCTCCTATTCTCTCCGACTATTTTTCAGACTTGTCGGCAGTGGCCGGCGGATGTTGATGATGAGTCTTTTTTCACTTTTTCTGAGTGAATGTTAACCCACGAGTGATTGGTGTTGCTACTTACTTAACCCCTTATTCTGTTCTCTTAACCCCCTACTCTTTTCTTTCTCTCGGGCTAACCTTACAGTGGATCTTAGGGTCTTTGTTAGCCTTAGCTTCTGTAGATCTGTAGATCTGTGAATCACCAGACCGAAAAACACACGTGTGTTTGAGGAGAGATAAGGAATTTGTGCTGGGTTTTTCCAAAAAGGCTCTCGAAAAACTATGCGTCTTCTGAGCCTATATAAGCCTGAGTTCACTAAAAATTGCTCTCACTCTGCTCGTTAGTCCTTCTCGTGAATCTCCACTTTCACGTAGCGCAATTCGATCTCAGCTGGCCTCAGTCCTTCAAGCAACAGTTCACCAATATACGAAGTGAATCACCATTTGAGGCGACCTACAATTTCATCCCGCCGGAAGCAAACATCACTCTACCAACGTCATCCTTCTGGCCCTGGCTTCACTCATCCTTCACCACAATTTGATCGGTGCCCTTTCATTAAGTCTATCAAAGGGCCCTCAACACGTGCTACTGCCGGTAGGTCTGTACATCCTCAGACCATCTCCGTCGAAACGCACTAAAGTCAACCTTCACTTAGGCCCTCTTCAGTCTTCAGAGTCATGCAATCCACGTCGAAATGCAGGACAGTAAACCTTCACGTAGGCTTCTTCAGCCTTCAGAGTTATCTCCGTCGAAATCGTAGGTCGGTTCTGCAGTTTTGAAAAGAGCAAGATTCACAGTCACATATTTAGACATAGTGAATAAAATCTGCAACGTATTAAAAACATGAAATAGCGAAGAATCTCCAACATAGTGGAAAGTAAAACAAAACATATTACCATATATATCTAAGTGATCTTCAGTTAAATAAGCGATCCTCCGTTTTCAGTGACTGCGTCAGGCTCTATGAGTTGAGTCTGATAAGAGAATGAAAAGTGAAAGAGAGAAAGTAAATAGCAGTTTAAAATTATCAAGAGACTAACTGATATGAAAGGACAGGGAAATAATTTCTCCATGAATTTATATATATATGGATATATATAAAACTCTTTACACATGTGCGCCAATATTAGTCGATCCTTATGCATTGGAATAGAGTTTATAATTTCATGGAACATGTATTAAAATATAACTGAAACTTTTTAATATTTTTTATTATCGGGCATATATATATATATATCATACACACACATATATATATATATATATATATATATATATATATATATATATATATATATATGATGAAAAGAACCACGAAGGAAAGGAAACACAGAATGGTGCTCAAGCGCTTTCGTCTAATGACATCCTCAGGAACACTGAAGTAAATAAAGAGTTCGAGACTGTACAGTATATAGGTCACAAAAAAAAAAAAAAATATTATATATATATATATATATATATATATATAATATATATATAATAAATAGAGAAATAAAATTGTGGAAGGAGCATACAAATTTGTAAGGAAAAACTACAAATTTTAGCACTTTACAATTCTTGTCTAAATCTGTTCTGAACGAATTCAAAACAACAGGATCAAGTGGATTGTTTACAACCAATTTTATTGATAATGTCTGAATTCTATATAGGTCACAAAAAATAAAAAAATAAAAATAAATTGAAAAATAAAAATTGTAAGAGGAGCATACAAATTTATAAGGGAAAACTACCTTCTTGTCTAAATCCGTCCTGAACGAATTCAGAACAACAGGATCAAGTGGAAAAAGACCCTGGCTCATGTTAAAATTATTTGTAAGTTCAATAATAGCAGACTCAAGAATATTTCTATTAACAATGTTGCTAGAGTGAAACAAAACTGAAGCATTATTCCAATCAATAGAGTGGGATAACTCTGACAAATGGACAAAAAGAACACTGGACGACGGTCCCCTTCTAACGGAATATTGATGCTGTTTTACACGCGTGTGCAAATCCTTCCCCGTTTGACCAATGTAAAAGGAATCACATCGTTTACAACCAATTTTATAGATAATGTCTGAATTATTGGTAGGGCTATTTTCAACTATGATATCTTTCACAATATTTTTATATGAAAATACTATATTAATATTCAAAAGTTTAAGTATATTAGCAATGCCTAAAAAGCCTGAAAATGGAAGCACTAAAATATTCTTTGACAAAGTGCGAGTGTTATTATTCACGCGATAGAAGGTTCGTTTTACCTTGTTAAGACAAGATTCCTAAACGCAGTTGGGTAGCACAGATCACTTCCAATACCGTTGATTTTTTCTAATTCGGCATCCATGTATTCCGACTGGCGATCCTAAGAGCGCGGAGAAACATTAAAAAAAATATGGCTTTCTTGATGGGGTTTGTCATGTCCAGAGTAAAAGTGTACGTAGGACAAATTTTTTTTTTTCCGATAAATACTAAACTTAAAACCTGGGCTTTCCCTATGTACACGCACGTCCAAAAACGGATTGAGTTGTTTTGTTCCACTTGTAATGGAGGGGACTTGATTATTTAACTGAAGGAGGAAGTCATCCAGGTCACGCTTCATGGGCCAGATACACAAAATATCGTCGACGTACCGAACCATGGGATGCCAACCCACAGGATTCTCGGAATCCATATAAATATTGGAGAGGAGGGGCGACAAGGGATTATACATGGCCATCCCAAAAACCTGTTCATAATATTCGCTATTGAAAGTCAATTTACAGTCTTTGATGCAAAGTTTAATGAGTTGCAAAACGATGTGTGCAGGTAGTGGCAGGTCGTACTTATGTAATTCTCGGGAGAGAAAGTCAAGCATATCGTCAATCGGCACTTTTGTAAACAATGAACAAACGTCAGAACTGATCAATCTATCGTTGGTTTCAGTGCGTACATTATTCAATTTTTCAGTAAGATCCATGGAATTTTTTACATGTGAATCAGAGACAGTTCCGAGAATGGGGGAGAAGACTTGACAAGCCATTTGGAGAGTTTATAAGTAATAGAACCCACGGAGCTAACAATAGGGCGCATAGGGTTGCCAGGTTTGTGGGTTTTAATAAGACCGTAAAGGTAGGGAAGAGAAGGTGAAGTGGACGTGAAAAGCGGAATTACTGTAAGTCCTCATGATCTTTGAGAATACGTTTGAAGCCACTATTGAATGATTTGATGACGTCATCCTGCGGGTTCTTCCTAAGTTATGTGTATGTGGCGTGATCCTGGAGAACTCGTTCATCTTTCTAATGTAGTCACTTTGTCCATAATAACTATGGTGTTAGCCTTGTCTGCTTTAGTAATATGGAGCTCACCATCTTTTTTTAATTGTGAGAGGCTATTGCGAAAACGTTTAGGAAAGTTATCTTCGTAAGTACTATTCGCAGCACTATATACAAGGCTTTTAACTATGTTAACCAAAACTGAGGAAGATTACGCTGTTTTCAAACAAGCAAAACTATACAAATTTGTAAAGCAGAAGGTTTTTTAACAATAAAAAGGACATACCAAATCCAAGGGCATTTTTGCATCGTTACTAATTTTTTTCGAAGGAGGGTTCAAACACATTTTGAGCTTGCTTTTTTACTCCACTGACTATTTCGAATGAGACTTTTAATTTTGCGATCCAAAATTTTACGAAGTGAAGAAGTTCTCCGACGCAACTCGTTGTAAATTTCATCAAACAAAGGTTGGTCCACGGTTGGGGAATACGGTCACAAAATTACGTTTGGCAATGCGTAAATTTTTGAAGGCGGACCACTTACTTTGTCTGGTGACTTCAATATGTTTCTTTAAAATTAATCTGCTGAAGTTGTTGAACGGATGGTCGTCAATTTGTTTGAGGCGAATCGGAAGGAGGGACTTGGAAGGACCTGCTCCTCTAGACAATTAATAAGAAACTTTCGTCGGATACGAATTGCACGCCCCTTCATTAATGTAGAAGAAAACACGGACCAACGGAGACAAGAGAGGAACAGCAAGCCGAAGGAGTATATGGAGTTTTTTCGAAAATACTTACATTCCGAGAATCCTGGGGGTTGGTATCCCATGGTTGCAGTACGTCGACGATATTTTCTGTATCTGGCCCATGAAGCGTGACCTGGATGACTTCCTCCTTCAGTTAAATGATCAGTCCCTCCATTAAGTTTACTTTAGAAGTGGAACAAGACAACTCAATCCCGTATTTGATGTGCGTGTACATAAGGAAAGCCCAGGTTTTAAGTTTAGTCTCTATCGGAAAAACAACAATTTGTCCTACGTACACTTTTACTTCGGACATGACACCCCCATTAACCCTTTAAGTCCTGAATTTTTTGTAGGGTGAAGTTATAAATGCGTGTAGTGTATTTGAAACGTTAGCAATTTGTACCTTTCGTCCTTAAAGGGTTAAGAAGGCCATATTTTCTTCAATGTTTCTCCGCAGTCTTAGGATCGCCAGTCCGGAATACATGGATGCCGAATTAGAAAAATCAACGGTATTGGAAGTGATCTGTGCTACCCACCTGCGTTTATGGAATCTTGTTTTTACAATGCAAAACGAACCTTCTATCGCGTGAATAATAACACTCGCACTTTGTCAAAGAATATTTTAGTGCTTCCATTTTTCCCAGGCTTTTTAGGTATTGCTAATGTACTTAAACGTTTGCATATTAATATAGTATTTTCATATAACAATATTGTGAAAGATATCATAGTTGAAAATAGCCCTACCAATAATTCAGGCATTATCTATAAAATTGGTTGTAAACAATGTGATCCTTTTACATTGGTCGACGGTGAAGGATTTGCACACGCGTGTGAAACAACATCAATCTTCCGTTAGAACAGAACAGTCGTCCAGTGCTCTTTTGTCCATTTGTCAGAGTTATCCCACTCTATTGATTGGAATAATGCTTCAGTTTTGTTTCACTCTATCAGATTGTTAATAGAAATATTCTTGAGTCTGCTATTATTCAACTTACAAATAATTTTAAAATGAGCCAGGTCTTTTTCTTTGATCCTGTTGTTTTGAATTCGTTCAGAATGGATTTAGACAAGAAGGTAGTTTTCCCTTATAAATTTGTATGTTCCTCTTACAGTTTTTTATTTTTCAATTTATTTTTATTTTTTGTTTTTTGTGACCTATATAATTCACATACCTATAAAATTGGTTGTAAACAATCCACTTGATCCTGTTGTTTTGAATTGTTCAGAACAGATTTAGACAAGAAGGGCAAAGTGCTAAAATTGGTAGTTTTTCCTTACAAATTTGTATGCTCCTCCCACAATTTTTATTATATATATATATATATATTTTTTGGTGACCTATATACTGTACAGTCTCGAACTCTTTACTTACTTCAGTGTTCCTGAGGATGTCATTAGACGAAAGCGCTTGAGCACCATTCTATGTTTCCTTTCCTTCGTGGTTCTTTTCATCATAAATTTTTTCACGTGTTACTTTCGTGAAATAATTTTCATATATATACTTATGGTACTTACGATGATACTGATGACCTCGAACAACGTTTTATGATCGACCTGCGGTAGATCCCTCTGGAACATCCAGCATCATTTGCAGAATTTGGTGGAGGAGTGAGTTTTCTATTCTTCTCATGCGCTCGTAGCAGGAATCTCTTGGCTGGTCAGGAGGCGCCTCAGTTCTTCCAGCAGTACGTTGAAGAGTTTTGGACATCGTATTCGGTGGGTATTTTTAATCCTCGTTTTCATGGTTACCCTGTCCAATCGTAGCGGGGACAAAACAGGATCTACCTCTTCTCTCATTCCATTGTGTTTCTATTTCATTACGAAAGTTGATGGCACACCCCTCGACTAATTTCCATATATATATATATATATATATATATACATTATAACTGCAAACACGCAGTATAATTAACGTAAAGAACGACGCTTTGTATAGGAGACTTATCCGCGCAAGATGAGAGCGAAAGAACGAAACAATTGAAAAAATGAGGTACCCACCCGGGAATCGAACCCGGGATCTTCCGATTGCCGGTCAGACATGCTAACCACTACACCATAGGCCTCACCCAAACAAATGCTCGTAATTCCTCTACATACGCGCAGAAACCAATGCCCCAAAGGGGCACCTCCTACATGCCGTAACATTTATACATTATAAGTGCAAACACGCATTATAATTAACGTAAAGAACGACGCTTTGTATAGGAGACTTACCCGCGCAAGATGAGAGCGAAAGAACGAAACAATTGAAAAAATGAGGTACCCACCCGGGAATCGAACCCGGGATCTTCCGATTGCCGGTCAGACATGCTAACCACTACACCATAGGCCTCACCCAAACAAATGCTCGTAATTCCTCTACATACGCGGGTACCTCATTTTTTCAATTGTTTCGTTCTTTCGCTCTCATCTTGCGCGGATAAGTCTCCTATACAAAGCGTCGTTCTTTACGTATATATATATATAATTATATATATATATATATATTAGTGATGTAGCGGATGTCATTTTTTCACATCCGTGGATGCGGATGCGGATGTCTACATTTTCGTTATTTTTTAGGATATATTCGAGATTTGTTGTTTAACGTAATAATAAGTTATTATATAGAGAGAGCTGTAGCTATAATGTAGTATAATTGATTAATGTACAATAATTGCTGTACTTTTCCCTGAACATATAAAATAATAGCAAACATCTAACTAATATAGAAATCAATTAGTGAATTCGTCTGCAAATAAATTCGTTATATTTTGTTGAGTTTCAGCCACAATTAGAAACCATAATTGTGTTACCCGACCTCTTTCCCCAACCTCCACCCTTATAGAAAGAGATCTTTAATTAGCTTGATAACTATTTATATTAAGTTTAAGTTTTATTAGGCATATTTATAAATGAGTAATTAAAATAAAGTAAACTAAGATGTTCATCGTTTAATATTCAAACTTAATTATAGGAAGGTTATGCTTAAGGAACATTAATTTTTCTGCCTTTTCTGCTGCCAGTCTGTTTCTCTGGCAAAACGATGTGTGCAGGTAGTGGCAGGTCGTACTTATGTAATTCTCGGGAGAGAAAGTCAAGCATATCGTCAATCGGCACTTTTGTAAACAATGAACAGCCAGGCGTTTTTCTTGGTGATAGCTCTCGATCATTTTTACTACATCTTTTGACATCGCGTAGGTCTCGTCATCGCTGTTTGACTCAAGAAACTGAGAGAGAGATTCTGTGATAGATTTGCTCGTTGAAGGTGTTGGTTCTGTCACTGAAACTTTTATTCTTTTGGTGGGTGGCGAAGCGACAGATTCAAGAGATTGAAGCTCTTCAACTGCTTTGCCAAGTGATGATTTAACTCGTTCTAATGTACTAGGTGAAAATAACTTAGCTTTGTAACGTGGATCTAAGTAGGTTGCAAGAGAGTAACTTCATACAAGAACAGCCTCTCGTCTTGTCGCTTGCATCACTTTTGCGCACAATGAACTAGTTCTATTATTATAGTAGAATTTGATAATTTCCGCTTATTAATGACGTTTTATCTCAACGGTCCACATCCGCACGACATCCGCAGTCCAAAGTGCGGATGTGGATGCGGATGCGAAAAAATGTGCGGATGTTCCGCGGATACGGATGTGACCTACATCACTATTATATATATATATATATTGTGTATCGCTCACCTCTTCTTTCTGGGAGAAGAGTTTCAGGGACTGTAGTCGAGACCATTTGTCTTCCTATTTCGGTTCCTTGTATGACTTGTATGTTTGGAACTCGTTTTCTGTAAGGACTTTAAGTACTGGGCAATACTCAGTTATTGTTTGAACTAAACCCTTCCGTAATTTTAGCATGGTGTTCGCTTTTCTGTTGTGAAAACGCCTCCAAATACAGTAATTCCCAATTTCCCATTATTTTTCTTGCGATTGTAACTTTTAGTTTGTTT
The DNA here is from genome assembly GCA_023014485.1 of Bathynomus jamesi. Lineage (NCBI taxonomy): Eukaryota > Metazoa > Arthropoda > Malacostraca > Isopoda > Cirolanidae > Bathynomus > Bathynomus jamesi. The sequence continues at coordinate 669,481 of JAJOZX010002380.1, forward strand.
CACTATGTTAAAAAACACAGCTTCGCTGGAAGTTCATGCAGATTTGCCGAACTATACATATTTGGAAAGCTCATGTTATCAGGAATCCAAACACCAATGTTTAGATTTGTGGATATCAAGTTACGGCGGCCATTTTGGATTTAAAAACGGCTGCCATGTCAAAACTAGTTTTCGCTATATTTCCGCTCATATCTAAGGTATTCTCTCCATTCAAAGTTTGGATAGTATGTTTTCAAGGCCAAAAATTCAAAGATTTCCCTCTCCATCCCTAAGGTATAGCTTTCTGGTGTTTTAATAATATTAGAGAAAATAATCAATAATAAATTTACAATCAAAGGCTTTGATAGTGATTTTTTTTCAAATAATTCATGCATATTTGTGTCGCATCGAGTATTTTCTCCTACTTCTCAATAAATTAATTGTCTATTTTCTATTTTCAGAGGCCAATGTACCATGAGTAGAGCACAAATACCAGAGCTTGGCAGCCAGTCTAAAGGATCGCAACGCTGTACCAGTTGGAAGCTATGTATAGTGTGTCAGTCAGAAACAACCAAGAAAGGACCACTGGTATTGCGACGAAGAACTGACACACACAATCACATACTGGAGACAATACAAGAAAGAGCAAGTCTTTATGATGGTGACTATGTTCAGATTCACCGACAACTCAAAGACAATACAAACGACAGTTTACAAGCACAACAAGCTGTTTGGCACCGCACATGTTATGCAAACACAACAAATAAACAAGCAATACAGGCTGCGGGGGGGATCGGCATAGCCAAACTGTATCAACTAGGTCTTTCAACACCAAGCACGAAGGACTGAAGAGAAAAAGCTCTGAGATGGATAATACATCGACATCTACTTCTCTGCCGTACACAAGATCACGCACAGCTCCACTGGATAACAACATGTGTTTCTTCTTTCAAAAGACTGATGGTAGCAAGCTTTTTACTGTTAGAACTGAGAATGCAGGTCAAAATCTGAAACGTGCAGTTGAACTCTCAAACAACAGTGAACTGAGTACGAGACTGAGCACATCAGTCTCACCAGGTGATGCACATGCTATCGATGTGAGGTATCACAAGCATTATTGGACCGTGAATGTGTACCATGTGTTGAGGCGTGCCACAAATACAATGCCACAAGGAGTGCCACGAATTTGATATCCGCAAATCTAAAGATTGGTTTTCGGATTCCTGACAGCATAAGGTTTCCAAAAATGTATAATTTCGCAAATCTTAACAAACTTCCAGCGAAATTACATAACACAGTGGACTTTTTAATGTTATAGTGTTCTCTGAATTCTGCATCCGATGACATTATTACTGCAAGACCCGTGACTTTTGGGTTTGGTGTTATGTCTTGTAGTATTTTGTACCCTTTACTCTGTAGCTCCTTGTTGGTATCATATTTTATCAATTAGAATTTTGCTTCGTTGAACTTCATATTGCTGCACTCCCCCCTACTCGAATAATGTATCAATGTCGTTCTGTAATTTTTCTATCACCTTCGTTTGATATTTCCTTGCATATCTTTGTCTCATTTGCGAAACACGGGTTGAATAAATTATTTTCTTGTAGACAGTAATAAATTTTCCCTCTGATCACACGTTCAAAGCATTTTATGAGTTACTGGCTGAGAGTTCTTAGGCAGTGCTCTGTTACCTCCTTTAAATAAGGGAGTGTCGCTGATTTTCTACATATTAAGTATAGTGCTTTGGCAATACTCCCTTTGCATATATTCAGAAACATGACATCTCATGTGTCTAGCCCTCGTGCTGAACTTTCTCGTATTTGTGATAGAACCTTAATTACGTCTCCTTCCAAGAACCTTAAATCCATAAATAGACAGTGCCCGTACTTGTTCTTAACCGATTTGTATCTATGGCTATGCCAAAGAATTCATCTGGATTTTCTACTTTTTCTCGGACTTTGAGATGCTAAACGCGGAGTTAAATGGTTCTTTAAACAGTTCGCTCATATTTTTCTGGGTTATATGTGCATTCGGTCGCCCCATTTATTACCGTACCAATACTTTGTTTACACCTTTACGCTGCAGTTTTCTTTTCGCAAACATGCAGAAGTATTTATTTTTGGGCTGCTACTTTGTTTTCCTCCTCTTTTGTCTTGTGAATGAATGTTTGTTTTAGGTGCATCTCTATTTTGCATAGTTCTTTCTCTCGCGTAATTCTCTTTGCTTCAATTCTGCATCCGTGAATATTTTAGAGGTTTGTTTCCGTTGTGTAAATAATACTCTAATTTTTCTCTCGACTTTGCTAAACTTTCGTTTTTGTCTCTTCGGAATAATGGACAGTTGTTCTTTTCGTTTTCATTTCTTTAAAAAGAATATCCTTCATTGGCACTGTTGTTGACTCTTTTATTTAGCGTTTGAAATATTTATCTTTCTCTTCTTTGAATATCCTTAATGTGAGGATACAGGCACTCCATATTTGGGCATTTTTTCCCCCAAATTGAATGTCTGCAAATAAAAGGGTGGAAATAGTAGCAGTTTGCTCCACATCGGCAAGTTCCATTTCTCATCATGTGAAAACACTTTTCGGGTGGTTATATATGCATCTGGGGCTATATTTGCATGAATCTGTTTAGTAGTATCCGTATATGACCGTCTTTTGGATTCTTTTACGTTTTCAGAGATACTCTTCTAGAATTTATGCAATTCAACCTCTTCCTTTTGATCCAGCACTACTTCCTCCTTACTCATAGTCTTTGGTGTACTCTCATTTTTATTCATGACGTTGCTATATTGTATCATGTGTATTCCTTCGTCTAGGTTTTCTTCTGATCTTCTCTCTAATGCGTCGTTCTCAGTGTTCTGTACCCCATTTATGTTATTTTCGCTGTATTCTGTCTCAGCTTGGTATTCCGTTTGTGTATTAGTTGATGTATTAGTTAGGTTTGTTTCCAGAACCAAATTTTCATCCATTTCTGTTTCTTGTTCAGTATTTTCCAGCCCAATTCGTACGGTTTTCCATTCGTTTCCATGCACTTGATACAAACGTAGTCGTACAGACCAATGATTTCATTATTTATTTTGTGCATCATCTTTCTATCCTTTTTTCCAAGATTGATGCATTCATCATGCTTAAGCGTTGCATAGAATGCATTTCAGGCCCGTGGTTTTGTCAGTTTCCGTTTCGCAGCTGCAGACATATGAAACAGTACAGTCCTTAAGGCATAAATTGTTTTGGGTCATTTTTCTGATTTTAGAGCACTTTTCACATTTATTCTGCTTATTCTTATTTTTTGTCATTTTTTCTTTCTTATTTTCCTTTTTCTATTCGAGACTGATCTCGGCAACTGGTCACTTACCTTATTTTTCGGTAAACAGAGGCATATCAAGTTTTTGTGACCTTCTTCCTTGTTTCCCAGCGGTTGTTTATATGTTACACTGCTCTGAGGGGATTCATTTCATAACTTTTTCCTAATTCTAATATATTTTTACGCTTATTTATTTGGTTACACCCCATAAATTATCACCGCGAATGTACTGACTCTTATTATCCACAACGACGCAAACACATTAAACCGCGAGTTATGAGTCGCTTTTAATTTGGTTTCATGACAGAAGCCCAAAGCGCTTCTTCTCCGTGAGAAAAAAAAAAATATATATATAGTCTACATATACATATATTAGGGTGCGTCACTGCATAAGGGAGAAAACCTGAAGGTGGTCCATTTCTTTTGCTCGCTTTCTCAATTAAGCCACTGAAGGAGAAAACACCACAGACAAATTTTCATTTGAGTAGCCGTTTATTTAGGGGTCCCTCATCCACTACAAAGTTTGTACACTACATACTACATATATCCTGGGATTGGTTTCCCCGTACTGATTATTTTCAAGGGAAGTAACTCTATGAAAACTGTGTTTGTTTAACACTCTTAATATTTAAAACATTACAGCATATGAAGACATAATTCGTGTTTCATATTTATAAAAATACATTTTGCTAATACACTTTGTTAAGGATGTATTGAAAAACAGATAATTTAATAAAACAAAATATACTATAAAATACATTTCCACAAATCCTATAAATAGCAACCACATTCCAGACCTCAGAATTAATGGTAATTCCACAACACATGTTAATCATTTCAATTTCCTAGGCATTTACTTTGACAAGAACTTAAACTGGAATGAACACTGTAAAGTAATTGGAAACAAAACAGCTAAACTTATATATTATATTCTGGGATTGGTTTCCCCGTACTACGTGAACACCAACAAAACGAAAGAAATTGACAAACAATACTGGGAAATGGCATGAAAAGAACTAAAAGCCTTCAGAAAGAAAGTATTTTTCAGCGAAGAAGGTCCTTCTTGTTTGCTGTCTTCGGGTACGCTCGCCGATGATCCTCTGCCACCTGGATCATGTATTGGAGCTGATCCTCGTGCTTGGTACGCCCCTTTGCCGTGAACTCGTGGATGAGGGCCACTCCTCTTTCAGCAGTGTCGTTAGTCAGGAGGAGCTTCCCGATCCGTTCCTTAGCCAGACTGTACCCGTCTGATGTTATCCAGGCCGCAGGGGGCATTGACAAGAACGCAGTATCGATTTCAAGATGGTGGAAGAAAACAAACCAACAATTAATAGAGAGCCTCATATAGAAAATCTTAACCCCATGTGTATTAGGGCGGCGTGAAACACAACGTTTTATTTCAAATTTATTTGTCTCACTTGCTTTTTGGTGTATTATCATAGAATATAAAAATAATGTATTCAGTCATTTAATGTTTGTAACCCAAACCATCTCTCGCAGTTTTACATAAAAGCAAAATGGCCATCAGCCGGTTGTCCATAAATAAAAATATCCTCATAACAAAAACTAAGTGTTCTATCAAAAAAATAATTGAAGAAAAACGCTTTATAATGCAAAAATATACTTAAGAAACACCATTGTGCATACATTGTATTGAAATAAAATTGTATCTGGTCTCACTTGGTTGGATGCCGTAAATCAATTGCATTTGAATGCGATATAAAACCCGCTCATCTCAAATATTATTATTTTTTCAGGAGAGGCATCAGATCCTTTTTGGTTTCAAGTGAGGGAAGCAGAGGGAGACTTTTTATTCTTGACCTAATAAATCCGTCTCTTGATTCCTGTGATATTACAGATGCTGAGGCATCTGTAACCAACTTCATGGCTCTTTCGACGTTCTGTGTGTGAATGGGGTATTGCTCAACTTTGAAACACTTTGTTACATTAGGGTGTGTCAATTTGGGAGGTGAAAATTAATTTTTGCCAATTCCTTCACTGAGGGGTTTTAAAAATATGTTTTTGGATGTGAAGAATTCAAATCTGCTATTATTTTTGTGATTGCTCAACACTTAGCTTGGTAAATCTACGTTTGATTAAAAAGCACGTAAATTGCTCTCGGAAAACAACATTTATTAATTTTAGCTTCTCAAAATGTCAGGTAATGCTATAAAAATTTTATTTTCTCTGCATAAAACATATCCTAGTAATCATAAAACATATCCTTGTAATCATAAAACAACATTAGAAAGTAATGACATCAGTAAAAAAAAATATTTAAACAAGTTTCATCAAGTCTTGCTTTGATTCGTTCTTGGACATCAGCCGCCGACTTGCTTCTTGGCCTCTGATATAGCCCTCACGTTTCTCATGTGTATACACCCTGCCTGCTGCCTCTGTGACTTGTTTCACACACCTCTCTATTGACTGAGCATGACAGGGCCACTGTGGAACTTGCATAGGCTTGTCAAAGAACTTCTTTACTTCCGCTGTAGTCAGTTTACATGTCAAAGGAGGTTCAAATACCCCGTCAGACCAGTCTGTCAGCTCCAACACGGAAGAAGCACTGGGTTGATGGAAGGTGTCTTCCTGGGACGTACAAAAAGATCTCCAAGTGTGTCATCATCTCCACCCCTCATGTCAACAATCTTTTGGACACCAGCTCTCCTCTCCTCACTGTCATCTGAGCACAAGAGTGTCTGGATTATCATTTCGCTGAATGATACCATGCTGAGCGCTTGATGGTTGGAAAAACAGCATCCACTACAGCCTTCTTTTGCAGCCTAACTAGCCGCAGCTGAAACAAGATGTGGCGTGGGCCTTCCACCCAAGAGTGTTTTACTTTGATGTTGAACCAACAGGGGTAGTACACACCAACAATGTATTCCACTATCAGTCTTAAGTTGTTGAGGGTTTTGCCTTTAAGGCCATGTTTGAAACCCATATGCGACAAAGCCTGTTTGCTGTTGTCAACCGCCTTGAATGGCTCACTGGACCAATTTCAAGAAGGGCCAGATCTGTGGGAAGTTCTCCTGTCCTTATGGCCTGTGTGATCCTATACCCGTACGCTTGATCGGTAGAAAGATCCTTTACGACATTGTCACTCAGTGAAGTAAGAGGCTCTCAAATTGAGAGTTTGGTGAATGAAGGATCAATTTCAAGTTCGGTTGCAGTGTCTAGCATCTTGCCAATGTTACCTGTCCACTGTTGTTAGACAAGGTCTTCCCATCCAGTGCTGTGATCAAGTGTCGCAGGGGTAACTCGTTAGTGTGGAGGGCACAAACCAACCAGATCAGCTTACGGCAAAGCTTGACCTCTACCCAATGCATGGAACCACCCTCCCAGCCAGTGTTAACATTTGTAGAATCACCTCCAATGGCCTGCAGGCTTTTATCAATGCCCTTCTTCTTCATGAAATCTACAAGATTATCAGCAATAACTTCAGCAGGTTTTTTTCTCGTTGAGCCTTTCTCAGGAGTGAAGTGGTAGAGATATCTTCCACCTGGCTCACTGCGCACAGAATAATGCTCTTCTTTGATGATGCTGGGGATCTGACGATCTGAATTGTCTGCTTTCAGCATAACTTTAGTTGTATCTTGACGGCCGTCAAAGAAGATGCAGTCAATTTCACCCTTCTTACAAAGATCATCAAATTCCTGATCCAGGGATCTCATAACTTTTTCTTGGGCCCTCTTGACTTTATTGTGATCAACTACAAGTCTCTTGTCTTCTTCAGTGATCAAGCCAGCATCCATAAAGGCAGCAGTGGTGATGGCAGCTGTGGCACGCAGGCCAACACCATATCTGATGCTATGCATAGCAACATTAGGTATTTCTAATGTGTTGTACTCTGGCTTTTTATTGGAAGTTGAAGACGTGCTTGGTATTTCTAATGTCACTTCATAACTTCCATCCTTTCCATCTTGAGCATCAGCTATTTGTTCTTCATTTTCATCATCAGAGAAAATTATTTCATTTGATGGCATTGAAACATCCTGCTTACTTGTCTGCTTATATTCAGCAAGCCTTCTTCTTTCGTCTTCTTGCCGCTTGCTTTTTGACTTGTCTGTTGTGCTCAGGTTGATCTGGCAAGCCAATCTGGTGTGGTCCAATAGAACCAGACTTGTCTCTCTGACCTTTAATGAAAGCAAGTTCCTTCACAGGGATCTTCATCTCCCTAGGGCATGTACAGTTAATGTGAGTTTCGTTTTTGCAACCAGCATCTGCAAGGCAGCCAAATTCAGAGCAGAGAACAATTTTACACTTGCAACTGAGGATGTCAAAAAGCTTGTCAAGTTTTGCAATGAAAGCCTCTTTGACATGTAGCCCTCCTCTCCCAAGAGATATGTTTTTGGCCTGCTCCCAGCTCTCTTGGATCTTGTTTAAGATTGTGACTCGTGAATTTACAACGGGGCTACAAAAGAACTGTTGCTCGTTCCCACTTTTCAAGCACTTTAGGGTAGATGTCCTTTGCAAGACTGGCTGCTGGGTAGTTTCTCACATCCTCACCACTTTGTTCTCTTAGCAGTAGCCCATATTTCGGAACTTCTCGCAGAGTTGGGAGTTCAGAGGGCAACAACTCTCTACCAGTTCCAATTAGGTTGCTCATATGTGTGAATGTCCCCAGTCTTGTCCTCCTTTTAGAAGCCATTGTAGGTCAATTCCCACTGGTTAGGATGGTAGCACTGACGGACAAGTAATCTTCAGCACACTGATGAATATGTTTCAACCTGTGA
>JAJOZX010002380.1:682500-692737 GCA_023014485.1 Bathynomus jamesi
TATGTAGACAAACTAATTAGATCCTTCTTAAATAATGTTTATAGCCCTCAACTTCCTTGTATTACAGTGCCGAAGGATATAAAATATTTCTTGGTACCTGAAATGGGTCCTTTGAATAAGGAATTTAAGCTTAAATTTACAAAGTTGTTAAGGAAATTTTTTTATCATACTGATTTCCGCATCATATTTATTAATAAAACGTCTTTAGGTAGCTTTTTCTCAGCGAAGGATCGAACCCCTGACTCGTTGCGTAGCGGTGTTGTATATTTATTTACCTGCCCTAGGTGTTTCCTTGGGAATTACATTGGCAGCACTGTTCGCTCTCTCAGGGCTAGATTTTATTCGCATATGGGAATAAGTGGCCGAACAGGTAAAATTTTAAAAACTAAAGAAGTTTCTAGTATTCGGGAACACAGTATAAAATGTAAAACTGATGTCACTTTGGACAATTTTAAAATTCTTGGTTGTAATACTTGTCCCAACTCACTTAGAATTTTGGAATCGCTTTACATTAAAACATTGACCCCTACGCTAAATGTTGACTCATCAGCTGTCCCTTTAAACTTCTTATAATCCCTCCTCCTTCCCCAATTCCTTATAACCCCCCTTCCCCAATCGCCCTCGCCATCTTTTTTTTCTCGTTTTGCCTCTGCTTAAATCAGTTTAGCCTCGGAAATTGCAGTGAAAGGTTAGTTAGTTTCATTATTCCAGTGTACTATTGTTAATTTTTCCAGTGTATTAATTTCACATTTACTATATGTATTTAAAAATAGCTTCTTAATTTTATATGTAAATCTGTATAACTTAGAATTTAACCCTCTTTTCTCAGTCTTTTAAAATTTGCCTTTATGAATAGGTTATAGAAATTTTCTTTGTCTTGTTTTTCATTCAATTATTGATTTTAATTTCACATTGTTATTATACAGCCTGAAGATGAGCGTATTGCTCGAAACGTTGCGCATTAAAGAAGACTTTTCATGGCATTTACATTTCTCCTTGTCATTGGATTTCTCCTAAATATTATATATATATATATATAGAGGGTGTCCCAAAAAAAAACATATACTCTTTATAGCATCATATATTTTATAATTTAAACAAAAAGCAAACAATATATTGCTATAGCAATTGCCAATGAAAGGTAAATTAGTAATCTAAGTGATCAAAATGTTATAGCGAGTTGTTTGCATATAAAATTTAATTAACTATGCCAAGTGCTCAAAATGTTCTCCTGCGGCATGAATGCACTTTTGAATGCGTCGACTAAGCCTGCCTTGTTTATCAAAGGCCTTGTAATGGCGAAGCCTATGGACCGAACGTTAGTCTAGTCACTCACTAGCTTGCTTCGGACTTAGCCTACGCACTCATTCCACGATACAAACTCTACAGCATTCATCTTTATTCAGTTCAGCAAAAGAACCCATGTGCGTAAATATTTGACACTGGAGCAACGAAAAAGTGTTCTGAAATGGTATTGGAAATTTGAGAATGTGTCCGAAGTCCAGCGGCAATGGATCCTGGAATTGGTACAAAGCCACCGACACGTCTCGCCATTACAAGCATCCGTGACAAGTTTGAGGCAGAGGGATCTGCTCAAGATATGCACAAGGAAGATCTGGACGACGCAATCAAGTGCAAGTGATGAAAACTCCGTTTTAGTGTTGCAAAAATTTAATCGATCACCACAGAAATCAGTTAGGCAATGCGCCCGTGAGACCGGAATCAGCAAATCAGGTGTTCACGGATTTTCAAGTCGGCAAAATGGAAAAGCTACATTCCAAGTCTGTTACACGCCATGACTGAAGATGACCCTGATCGCAGACTCGAATTTTGTGAATAGTTTCAGTCAATGGAAGCCGAAGACGTACAGTTGCCAACAAAATCGTGTGGTCTGATGAAGCTACCTTCAAGCTGAATAGCACAGTAAATCGACACAACTGCAGGTACTGGTCACTTGATAATCCACACGTTTATGTGGATAAGCATGTTAATTTACCAGGATTAACAGCATGGTGTGTTTTATCATCCAGGGGTTTGGTTGGACCATTTTTCTTTAATGGGACAGTTACCGGTGCCGCATATCTCGACATGCTGCGGACAGAAATTATACCTGCAGTTCGGAAGTTGTTTGGAAACGACGACTTTACTTTCAACAAGATGGAGCCCCCACTCATTATCATTGTGATGTCAGAAGGTACCTCGATGAAACGTTGCCTAACCGTTGGATAGGACGAAGAGGAAGCGTTGAGTATCCTCCATGTTCCGGACTTGACTCCACTTGATTTTTACTTGTGGGGCTACCTGAAGAATGCAGTTTATGGTACAAGACCTGCAACACTCGAACACCTTAAGGATGCAATTAGGGAAAAGTGCGGGACCATCACAGCATCCACATTAGTCCATGTCTGCGAATCAATTAGTCGACGCATTCAAAAGTGCATTCATGCCGCCGGAGAACATTTTGAGCACTTGGCGTAGTTAATTAAATTTTATATGCAAACAACTCGCTATAACATTTTGATCACTTAGATTACTAATTTACCTTTCATTGGCAATTGCTATAAAAATATATTGTTTGGTTTTTTTTTAAATATATGATGCTATAAAGAGTATATGTTTTTTTTGGGACACCCTGTATATATATATATATATATGTTATATATATATATATATATATATATATATATAGTGTGTGTGTGTGTGTGTGTTGTGTGTATATATATATATATACAGGGTGTCCCGTAAGTCTGGACCATAGGGAAAAATAGTAAAATTACAAAATAGTCCAAAAATTTATTTATATATATTTTTTTATTATTTTATTATTATTTTTATTATTTTTTTATTATGATCTTACTCCGCTGGAGTTTTATTTGTGGGGCCACTTGAAAGCCAAAGTGTACGAGGTCAAACTTCAGAACATTTTCCACCTTAAAGCACGCATTGTGGAGGCGTGTCAGAAATTTCTGCGACTGTGATTCAGAAAGTGCTGTCGCAGTGGAGATTACGTCTTCAACTATGTGTGCGACACAACGGCGGACACTTTGAACAGATTATGTAATAAATTTTTGGACTATTTTGTAATTTTATTATTTTTCCCTATGGTCCAGACTTACGGGACACCCTGTATATATATATATATATATATATATATATATATTATATATTATTTTATATATATATATGGGATTGAACTTAGAATGGTCCACTGAGGTTTTTTCATGATACACACAGACCGTGCATGGAACAAGGAACTCTTCTGGGAAAATTAAATCCGCTATAGTCCGATAAGTAATGATAAAATCAAACACTATAGTTTTTTTCTTTTTCATGATGTTAGCCCGACGTGGGCAACGGGTCACTAGCAAAGAGGTCTCAAAAATATAGCTTCCCTCACCAGCTATCTGCAAAGCAGGTACGATCCAGCTTTGGGACAGGATCCTACCTGCTTTGCAGATAGCTGGTGAGGGAAGCTATATTTCAGGGCCTCTTTGCGAGTGACCCATTGCCCATGTCGGGCTAACATGATGAAAAAGAAAAAACTATAGTGTTTGTCATTTACCATTACTTATTCGGACTATAGTGGATTTATTTTCCCAGGAGAGTTCCTTGTTCCATGCACAGTCTTTGTGTATTATATATATATATATATATATATATATATATATATATAGAGAGAGAGAGAGAGAGGTTGTAATGAACGAATTTAATTGTGTGAAATTAAAATATTTAGTTTAAATTTTTTTTATTTAAATGTGAAAGAATTAAAAGACGGAAATATATATCACTAATAATTAGCAACATAGAGAAGATATGAACTTACTGGAGACACAATGACATGACGTCGTCAGCCTTCCACTACGGAGCTTCTCCACGATTTGGTTGAGCGGGGTGGCTGATATCAAAATCTGCCTCAAATAGCTTCTAAAGAACATTTTCTGGTATCTATTTCGCTCATTGATTCAAAGAATATAAGATAATATCTTTTGTACATAAAAATGTTCTCTGTACACAAAAATTTCCGTTACAAAAAGTTAGCATTGTAAAAAAAGTAAATTTATTAAGGCTAGGGGAGGTGGCTAGTCGCCTCAGCCACCCCACTAGAGGAGCCTCTGTACTAGTATCTGACGAGTAAGAATGTAATTTTGTTGAAATAAAAATGTTTAGAATTAGTATTAAGTATATCTCTGTACGAGATGAAGATGTAGGTATAGGTGAAACTCGCTTTTCTCCCTGTTATTAAATCCTGCTTTCCAGTTTATCAAATTAATAAAAACCAGTTTGTGAAAAGATGTAATTTTGTTGAAATAAAAATGTTTAGAATTAGTATTAAGCATATCTCTGTACGAGATGAAGATGTAGGTATAGGTCAAACTCGCTTTTCTCCCTGTTATTAAATCCTGCTTTCCAGTTTATCAAATTAATAAAAACCAGTTTGAGAAACCGTCTCTTCATTTCGTTTTCCTTCCGTTCAAATTGTCCGACGATGCTCAGTATTCCTTGCCTCGTCGTTCAAGCTACCAATGCCGTTAAACGAATTCTGAGGTAGTTAATCATTGTACAGCATTATAAATGAGTACAAATTATGTAAATTAATAAATAAAAACATATTCTCATATTTTGATGGTGCGGCAAACGGGCCTTTGTGCCATAAGATTTTAATTTCAATTTAGTTTGATGACTCTGACAGTGATTCAAAATTTACGATGACGTTTCAAGTAATTTCAAACTTAAGTCCCTTGCTCAGCTTGGTGAATGGAGTCTGATTTTACAGATGCGTTTAGTCAAATTTTGAAGCATACTCTTGTTTCCATAGCAACTCAAATTAGAAGGGGTATGAATTCCATTTTACTTTTTAATATATATGTAGGGAGAAGAGATAAAAATTTTAATTAAAAAGCCAGTGAGGGTTTTTTTTCTATTTTCCCCCCTTCCTCATTTTTACCATTACAAGCCTCTCTATGTTGTTATTTTAAATGTAATTTAGGTACAGTATTATAAATTTTATGTTTTATTTATATTTTTATATTTTATATTCGACATAAATAAATGGTGTGGTATCGGCTCAAAATAGTTAAAAAGAAAATGTGTTTCGTTTGAATGGCTTGTGAATCTTGCATCTAATATGGTATGGTTCTAAAAAAATATTTTGGGAATACAGTTATTCAGAAACTAAAATACATAGGTTTGTTGATAAAGAGGAGTGGAGTGGAGCTGGCGTCTTTCACCCAACCCCGGGAAGCAGCAAGGCTATGTCTTCTGGGGAACTTCAGACCGAAACTCGACAAAGAGCGTTAAAATATGAAATTTTATCTTCAGTGTATTTTGAATATTTTTAAATTTTTAAATAACTTGTTCCAGCCTCCTTTAGCCCGTAGTTAAAGTTAAGGTTTTGACCTGTTCGAAATACTTTTCCACATTTTTTTTTTTATTACAATTTTAGCTAGGTAATGGCCTATGTAAAAAAAAATGCTTATAGTAATTAAGTGAACTGTTAAATTGTATTAACAAAACCGGATTATTCTAATACATTTAGAATTAAGAACAGTCGTAATCAGGAATGGGAAACTGATAAATTTTTAAGTCCAGTTTTCGATTTCAGTTTAAATTTGCAAAAATATCGAATTCAGTTTCGATTTAAGTTTTTATTTTTTTTTTCGATTTGACTTTATTTTTCGATTCAAGTTTTATATTTTTCGGTTCGATTCAATTTAAATTTCGATTCCAGTTTTTTTTTCAGATTTCTTTAAGAATTTCTTTGTACTATTTATAATTTTTTGGGGGTACCCTATTGACAAATTCGGATTTAATTTTATATTTGTATTTGAATTCGATTTCTGATTTTCAAAGAGAGAATTTGCTTTACTAACTATCTTTACTTGTATATGATTAAACACGTAAGCATCTATAGCCAACTGAATCAGCACGAAACACTCGTCTTTTTTTTACTTATTCGCTTCATTTCTTTCACATAAAGTTTTATTCAACAAAAAACTTTCAATTCGAAATGTTTTATTAATTCGTAAACTTTTTAAATTTTAAAGTACACGACATGTATAAAATATATAAATAATAGATTAGAGTAACATTCCAAAGGATTAACATTTGAGTTGAAGTTTGGTCATTCCAACGGATTATCTCACTCACTTATGTAGATATAGATAGTATAGCTATTATCGAACTGAAAAATTTCAGTTTAACCAAGTGATTAAACTTAGGTCAACGAAAGGAGCACAGTCATTATTGAAAAGTATTTTGATATAGGATAAAAATTTTCCTCCCTAATTCTTTTTCTTTCTTTTTAAAACCATTGTCTCTAGTACTTTCAGCCGCGTTATTTTCTACATCGAATTAAAGATAAATGGATATTTTAAATCCATACAAATGTTAAGTCGCAAAAAAGGAAAAGAATTCACGTTATTTATATTTTTTTTGCAATCCAAATGCTCTTCAAAACTGCAAAGCAAAACTGTTATTTTTAATCTATTCGAATTCAGATTTCATTGTTTGATTGTTTTTCAATTTCAGTTCCAATTTCGATTCTAGTTGTCAGAATTTTTTCAGTTCGAGTTTTTTTCGATTTCAGTTCATAAAATAATATCGGTTTTATCAGTTTATCGATTCCAGTTCGATTCAGTTTCCCATCCCTGGTCGTAATATTAAATTGAATTTTCTTTGTTTCGAGGCCGAAAACAACGTTTGTATAGGTTTATGCAGAGCAGTATTTTTGTTTAGTGTAACTACAAACTTTCGTTAGTTTTGTAGTATTTGCAAACAAATTACAATGTTTATTTTTTTAACTAATATACCATATTCGTCCTTTCTCTTTGACTTATTTTAAATCATTTACAAACAGATTATATTGTTCTGTATTAGGTAGGGTTGCCAGATCAGATGGTTTCCAAATCCGGAGATTTTACCTACGAAGCTCATAATTATTTGTTTGTGTAGCTAAACCGATATGTAAACTTCCTCATTTTTTAGAATAATAATTATCTTGACAAAAATCTGTAAGAAAAGAGGCAAATTCTACTTTTAATGACATTTTTACACAGCTCAATTTCAGGAGACTCCGGCCCAAAACCGGAGACCTGCCAATCGTATTGTGTATTGTAGTGTATTGTGCTTTTATAATAGTAAACCATTTGAGATCCGTTTCATTCCGTTATCTCTCAGTACCATATACAAGCCCTATATAAATAGGACGTGTACAAGCCCTATATAAATATTATAAACTGGTGAAAAATTTGGCTTAAATTAGGTAGATTAGGTAGATTTTTGAATTTGGCCGTTAGGAAAAGATTTTCTTCGTGTAATTCGTTTCTAAATTTTATTATAACCGTTAAGTTTATGCTTTTTTAATTTTTATTTTAAGGTACGCCTGAATTTCTCTTCTCTCACGAATTTCACTGCAAATACCACAAACTACATTTTTATTTTTCCTACTGGTCGGTACTGGTCCTACTGTTATAAGCAATATCTTTATATAACAATTGATTAAGAGTTATTATAAAGAGAAAAATTGTTTTGTGAAACGCGCTTTTGTGTAATGAAAATTTTTAGTTAGTTTTGATATTGTAACGTTGAATTACGTGCAATTACTGTGATTTGCAAATCATGCTTGTCTCTTGTTGAAATAAATAGATAAATAAATGCTGTCTGTTACGTAATTTCACTAAGAAATTTCACTACTTTTAAATCTAAAATTTCTCTCAACAATGTAGAGAATTAATTATATTTTACATTAAATTTAAATTATCCGCAATACTAAATTTGAAAGCATCAACGATTTATAATATGTAACTCACAAAACAACGCTTATCTACTAAATTATTAATTTAACTTTATTGAAGTCCTTAAATTTCTCCTTCGCAAACATTCCTTCATTTTTCTGGTTTAGGTTTCTTAGTAGTCATTTTTACTTGAATATGTTTCTTTCAATCTTCAACTCTATTATTTTTCAAGCGGTTAATTATAACTAGTAACTAAATACTAAAATAATAAAAACTAAAGGAGCAAGTGTAGTTTACGTCCCCCTGTGGTGCCTAGTGTAGTTTATGTTCCCCTACAATACATTTTCCAAGTGTAGTTTGCGTTCCCCAACTTTGTCCGTGTATACCTAATCAAATAAAACGTTAAAACTAACGAAAATATTACGACTTAACCTAACTAATCGTCAATTTATATATATATATATATATATATATATATATATATATATATATATATATATATATATAATATATATAGATATATATATATATATATGCCCATGCGGGACAAAACAATATCTGAGGTTTTTTTAAGATCAAATTTTTTTTTCAAATTGAAACTCGATTTCTTCAACGGTTACAACAAACAAAATTAGAAAATTTATTACAATAATATTTAACAATTAAACATCGTGAATAAATTGAAATTTTACATAATATTGAAAATTCTAAATCAATTCATCCTAAAAAATCTGCTTAAAAATATTTTTTGCGGGACATTTTGAACGCGGGATTTTGACGCGGGATTTTGACGCGGGATTTTTAGATCAAATGCTGGACTATCCCGTAAAATACAGGACGTCTGGCAACCCTATATGTATATATATATTTAGTGATGGAGGTCACATCCGCATCCGCATCCGCACCCGCGGAACATCCGCACATTTTCTCGCATCCGCATCCGCACTTTGGACTGCGGATGTCGTGCGGATGTGGACCGTTGAGATAAAACGTCATTAATAAGCGGAAATTATCAAATTCTACTATAATAATAGAACTAGTTCATTGTGCGCAAAAGTGATGCAAGCGACAAGACGAGAGGCTGTTCTTGTATGAAGTTACTCTCTTGCAACCTACTTAGATCCACGTTACAAAGCTAAGTTTTTTCACCTAGTACATTAGAACGAGTTAAATCATCACTTGGCAAAGCAGTTGAAGAGCTTCAATCTCTTGAATCTGTCGCTTCGCCACCCCCAAAAGAATAAAAGTTTCAGTGACAGAACCAACACTTCAACGAGCAAATCTATCACAGAATCTCTCTCTCAGTTTCTTGAATCAAGCAGCAATGACGAGACCTACGCGATGTCAAAAGATGTAGTAAAAATGATCGAGAGCTATCACCAAGAAAAACGCCTGGCTGCATGTGACAATCCTATTAGTTGGTGGAAAATACGCAGAATATCTATCCATACTTGAGTAAACTTGCAAGGAAACATTAGCCTGTTCCTCCAACAAACGTACCAAGCGAGAGATTATTAGCAGTGCTGGATTAATATATGATGAAAGAGAAACAGACTGGCAGCAGAAAAGGCAGAAAAATTAATGTTCCTTAAGCATAACCTTCCTATAATTAAGTTTGAATATTAAACGATGAACATCTTAGTTACTTTTTTTTAATTACTCATTTATAATATGCCTAATAAAACTTTAAACTTAATATAAATAGTTATCAAGCTAATTAAAGATCTCTTTCTATAAGGGTGGAGGTGGGGAAAGAGGTCGGTGAGGTGCATTGAGTTGGGTTCACGTCCCGCATCCTGGTAACACATTATGGTTTCTAATTGTGGTTGAAACTCGACAAAATATAACGAATTTATTTGCAGACGAATTCACAATTGATTTCTATATTAGTTAGATGCTTGATATTATTTTATATGTCAGAGAAAAGTACAGCAATTATTGTACAATTAATCAATTACTACATTATAGCTACAGCTCTCTCTATATAATAACTTATTTATACGTTAAACACAACAAATCTCGAATATATCTAAAAAATAACGAAAATGTAGACATCCGCATTCGCATCCGCGGATGTCGAAAATCAAACATCCTCATCCGCATCCGCGGATGTGAACAAAATGACATCCGCTACATCACTAATATATATATTATAAATTGACGATTGGTTAGGTTAAGTCGTAATATTTTCGTTAGTTTTAACGTTTTATTTGATGGATTCATTTAAAAAAATGTCTCCTAAAGATCCTAGTGTAGTTTACGTACCCAAACTTTGACCTAGTTGTAGTTTGTGTCCCCTTTGCGTCAGGGGACGTAAACTACACTTGCTCCAAACTAAAAGTATTGGAATGTAATTAAACTGTTGAAGTTCCATGCAAAAATTATAAATATATTCGTTTGAATTTTATAATTTAATTGAACTTTATAAATTTTGTAATGTTCAGTTTTTAAATTCATTGAAATTACAACCTCAAATCATATAATTTTCGTCAAATTATATATAC
>JAJOZX010002381.1:0-22500 GCA_023014485.1 Bathynomus jamesi
ATATTTGGCTTTTTTTATGGGTCCCAGTTATCTGGATCACCCAGTATGTATCCGAATAAACGAGGTACCAACTTTTTTTTAATTTCATATACTAGAAAGAAACCAAATCGAACCGAAGCAGTATGGAATAAGTGCCTCAACCATATAAAGATTCGAAGACGTTTCATTTGAAGTGAAAAAGTAATAAGGTACCAGTTAACATATCCCAACCTAACGTCAACTGAATTAATCTAAAGTGTAATTATAAGCTAATCGAGACTAACATTTCTTTTTAGCGACATTAAAAATATTTCTAGTTTTTAGAAATTTTTTTGGTGTTCCGAGTACCAAAATTACTGTAAATTTTACCTAAAAAAAATAAGCCACTATCTGTAAATTAACACACACACACACACACACACACACACACACACATACTGCCATCGTTACAGTTTTTTCTCATTTTAATAACCAAAGTTAAAACTGATAATGAGGCAAAGAATATTCCACCAAAGAAAGAAGATAAAAAACGACAACAAACTTTGTCCTTAAAAAAGTTCACCTTTTTCCCGTTTTCTTTTTACCTTCCACATCCTGCACCCCTATCCCTCACATACCTTATATATATATATATATATATATATATATATATATATATAAAGGGTGATCCAGAGACAACATCACTGATGTTGTTTTGAAGAACACTTTCGTAAATAAACCCTTTTCTTTTTACTTAGATTATAATTCAATCTATAATATACTGAGACCAATCTCTCGCGCAATAACACTTTTATCATATGAAAATAAAAACCCACTCTAATAGACAGAGTTTATTTCCACAACAGTTTCGACGCCCACTGGCATCCTCCTCGGGTGGATACAGAAAAACAGAGGAGGATGCCAGTGGGCGTCGAAACTGTTGTGGAAATAAACTCTGTCTATTAGAGTGGGTTTTTAGTTTCATATTTTAACCTTCACTTAGAAAAAAGTGAAGTTTTTTGCATTTACTTTTATCATACTTTAATACCATTGTTCCTCCTCCTCATCAAATACTTAATACATTTTTTTAGAAGGATTTACTTTGTCTTTTCTTTTCAACAAGGTTTAATTAATTTTATGCTTATTACTAATTGTATGTAGAAACACTTTAATCTATATGTGTACAGTTCATTCGATTCGAGATTCGATTCGATTTGAATTGTTTGGGATCATTTCATTCGAGATTCGTTTCGAAAAAAGAAAATTGTGATTCGTAGGGCCCTAATATATTATATATATATATATATATATATATATATATACATTTGAACTGCAAACACGCAGTATAATTAACGTAAAGAACGACGCTTGTATAGGAGAATATCCCGCGCAAGATGAGGAGAGAGAACGAAACAAATGAAAAAATGAGGTAACCACCCGGGATCTTCCGATTGCCGGTCAGATATGATAACCAATCGGAAGATCCCGGGTTCGATTCCCGGGTGGTTACCTCATTTTTTCATTTGTTCGTTCTCCCTCCTCATCTTGCGCGGATTGTTCTCCTATACAAGCGTCGTTCTTTACGTTAATTATACTGCGTGTTCTTTGCAGTTCAAATGTATATATATATATATATATATATATATATATATATATATGGCTCTTTATATTTCTACGTTTTCAATTTGACGAGATCAGATTTATTTTGAAAGCATTTGTAAAGCAAGAATTTGAGAGTGAATCGAAGTTAAAAGGAAAATTGAGCAAAGAAATCTAAGTCATTTCTATACTTTCAATATTTTTTGCAAACACATTTTGGCACAAGAATGTATTCTAAAAGAGTCAGTCCATATTTCCATCTTAGCAGTGGATGTGTTTTATTTTAAATATAAGCATATAGCATAGCTTATATAAGGGTTAGGCTGTTTTTATTATTATTATCATTATTATTATTATTATTAATATTATTAAATTACGTAAGTCAGTTTTTTTTCTCAACCCTTTTCGTTCCTTTTCCTCATACTGTCGTTTTGTTTTTATCCTTCACAACATCTTCGGAGCTCTTTAAGAATTATTGATTTTAAGAGCGCGACTGTACATAATATGGACCTTTATTGAGGATTATTACTTACAATACCTCTTTCTCCGAAACATGAAGTATTTCTAATGAGAGAGAGAAAAAACTCTGTTATTGGAACTTTATATTTTGGCCTTCACCTTTTCGATTTTGGTGTATTTTTCTTATCAAATAACTGCAACGTGTAGTTCAAGTATACCATTATGAAGAGACTGTTGGCGATATTTATGGAAAGGTCTCAAAGCATATATGAACGCGGTCGAACTTTTGAAATAAATAATCCTTAATAAATTTTGAAGCTATTCGGAGGTTCCAAAGATAAACGAAATATCAGGAAAGGAAAAAGGGACAGAATTACATGGAAAAAGGACAGAAAGACAGAAAAAGTGGAGATAAAATTAATCCATTTCACTTAATCCACTTGATCCACCTCAATGCCACCTGTTTTTTTTTTTTCGCGCCACCCCGGCGAATGTTCGTCTCCCACTGTTCATATTCACTTCATCCCCACCCATGACCCCACCTAACACCAAGTAACTTCGAACTGAGCCTATATAATTTCCTTATGGTCGTAATAAATCGCGAGTGTTTTGTTTTATTTGAAATTTCTATATTTTAATAACTTTTGAGTTTTCACTTATTTATTTTTATTTTCATGAAATTTCCCGGCAACCCGGTTAGGAAACACTACCCCCACACCTTAGAAGTAAGTGTGAATATTGTAAAATTTGAACTGTCTGTGTTTCACTATTAATATAATATAAAGTAAATCTAAACACGACTATATATTATTTCTTTCTACAGTTATTTATGGCGAGATCGAAGAGGCAGTGAAATACAGTCAGATCTGCCACCGCGTCGCGTCAAGGTCAGACGAGCCGAGCAAATCAAAACAGCAGAGAAAGATCCTCTCAAGAATCACAGCAAGTGGTCAGGACTGTTCTGATGAAAAGGTGGTCGGCATATTGGTTGAGACATTGAGGCGCTCGAAGAGAAGTTCGAGGAGCAGAAGAACAGGGGTAAAAAGGTGAACACTTACTGCAGAAAAAACACCGGGATGTGTGCGTCATCGCTGGCTGCGAACATCCACCTGCCACACAAAACGAACAATACAAAAGTGTAGTTGTAAAAACAGTTCGTGAGGACCAAAAAAAAATTAATGTGGCTGTTCACACCACAAAAGTGGAGCGTTAAGGGTTGGGAGGCCGAAAATAGTGTAGGTAAAAAGACGATAAACCTATCAAATTTAAAATCTCGCTCCGGGACTAAAAAGTGACATCTCAGATTAGCATGCATTCCACAAAGACCCGCTATTTACCCGAATGACTATCTCATGCCATATAATAGAAAACGTTTGAAAAGAACTCTAGAAGTGGGAAAAAAACGCACCTCATAATAAAATGGCACACGAAAAACATCGTTCTAATAATAATAATAAAAAAAGAACAATATGGGACAACCAGTGAAAATAAAAAGTGAGAACCTGCACAATTACCTACGACAATTCCAGCTTTATTAATAATAATTAATTAATACAGATAACATTTACAGATTCAAGCAAATATATATTTACTTATAAGAAGGTAGTACATAAGTAAAGAAAAAAGCGTTATTATTATTATTAGCAGTAGTAGTAGTAGTAGTTGTTAAATTTAATATTTATAGTGGAATGTTCATCTTGTTCATATGACTACGTCGTGGTATGTCGTAGCACCGCTTCACGTCCATCAGCGAAGTTAAGCGACATTGGGTCTAGCTGATAGTTGGATGTGGGACCTTCCTCCGCGTCCAGATAATGTAGCGACCCGTGTTTCGGATCCCATGTAAAGCTCTAGGTCCCCTAAATTCCATGCCCTTTGCTGTTACGAAGGGGGTTAACCAATACCCAAAACAGATCTTGGTCATGTATGTTCAGATACCCTCTTATTAGAAACTATTAATTTTTGTTTATATCTTCAATTTTTCTTTTAGTTTAATTATTTTCCTATTTATTCTGTATTGAAATAAATGTACATGTGAGCAATGCAAGTACAGTGTGTGTGTGTGTGTGTATGCCCGAAAATGCTTATATGTGTATATATGTATGTATGTTTGTACATATCTATATTTGTATGTATATGTACATATGCAGGTGGAGGTAAATTAAAATTCATTTTAAATTGCTTCCATAGTTTGAATCCCACTCGTTATTATATTATTTCGTTCCTCTTCCTCTTTCTTATAACAATCTTTTCCGCTTTCGCTTGTAACCTTATACTCACAAAATTCTGATTGTCAGAGTTAAAAAGCGCCACGTCTATGTGTATGTCTGTGTCGACTTGGCGCTTTTTAACACTGACACAGGAATAATGAACATGTTTGCTTTCCATTGTTTAAAAATTGATAAGAGTGTTTCCTTAATTTTTGTATTTCCTAATGTTAAAATAGTCATAGATTTTAAAAATGTGGTTAGTTTGCACATATTCGTAGAAAGAAATAATGAAATTTTGCTATATGTACAAACGGATATGACTTTTTTAGTGTTTTTTGGTTAAAAATCATTTCTCAATTTCTTAAAGTTCTAAATTTTTCGAAAACTATTTGCATTTCGGATAGTTTTTGTCGAAACGGTTCTGAGAATACATAATTGAAGTTTATGTGTGATTTTTGTAGAAATAAATAAGAAACACGAAATAATTGTGTATGTATGTGTATTGGACCCTATTTCTGAACCATACAGTTCAATTGGATCAAGTAAAGATAAGCACCCCTAGCCTTCTTTAATTAGCCTTATAAGGCTAACTAACGAAAATATCACGACCTAACCTAACCAATCGTCAAGGGCGTACAGTTGACTTAACGACTGGTTAGGTTAGGTCGTGATATTTTCGTTAGTTAGCCTTATAAGGCTAATTAAAGAAGGCTGGGGGTGCTTATCTTTACTTGATCCGTTCAATTACCTATATATGAAAAACTTTTCTTATGATTTTCTTCAAACTTACAGTATTACTTTCGTATATAACATGTATCATTTCTTTTAATTTAAACCCAGTCGGTTCGATAGAAAAAAATTATGGAGGTTGAAATTTTTAGATTTATTTAAAAAAGTCGACTGTTTCAGATTTTTTGGTCAGTCCAGTTCAAGTAGTTATACCAAAAAATTATCTTCGTACTATTTTTTGAAACTTGCTAAAAAAATTGCTACATATAATTGATTTATTTCATACAAATCGTCAGCAAAAGGTTGAAAAAAGTTTATAAACAAATGAATTTTCATTTCCAATTTTCTTAAATCGAAATCCTGAAAATAGCAGATTATTCATATGACCATAAAATATAAACCCAGACAAACAGTTCTTCAAACTTGCAGAATAAATAGGACATTTATGGATACTTCCAACAATTTAATTTTTAAAAAATGTGTAAAAAGAAAAAATTATTGGGTATAAGATGAATCCGACGCAAATTTTTTCGAATTTTCAAGTTCAAACCATTATCACAAATTGGAAAGTGTTCTTATGGATTTGTGACGTAGCAAACTAGGAAAGGGCGCACCAACTTTCGAATATATATTTTTAAAATTCAATGGGAAAAATAACATTTTCCGAAAAAATTAAAATTCCTAAAACAGTGCAACCTCGAGAATCCGGAACGCTCGGGACCAAACCCTTTCCAGATTTCAAAATTTTCCGGATTTCAGAATGAAAAATTAAATAATGTTTAATAGTGCACTTTTTTATAATTGTAAGCGTAATATGCTCACGTTTTGATCCACTGTCTTCCGTTGAAATATCAGTAAGCAATGATCTCTTTTTAGATTCCATAACAAAGAAATAAATGTGAAATACAAAAAGTATTCTGAGGTGCTAGAATTCTCGCTCACGCTGAATGATAACAAACAACTGCCCGTGTCTAAAATAGCGGAGTGGCAGGCGGGAAGCGTGAGTAACCTTAGTTCCTGGACGCTAGAGTGATGAGTCCGTGAACTCCCGCTCTTTGCCGAGTGTCAGAAAGATTTAGAATCTTGAGAAAATTTCCCGGACAACTGGTGGAACCGGGTTTTAGAATTCTGAATTCTCGAGGTTGCACTGTAACATTAAAATTTTTAGAGTAGTTACTCGACTTGAAAAGGTGGAAAAATGGTTAAAATTTCATATAAATCTTTTATTAAATATAATTTATTTGGAAAACATATTCATCTCCCTTTAACTTCTATCCACGACATTCCATCTCTTAAAGCTGAAGCGTTAATCCCACTTCTCGATAAGATGAGTCTCTTAAACGACAGTATAGCGAAGTTAAACTTAAATAGCTTTTATATGTCTACAGATCAAATGAACCGTAGCCTAAATTCGTTCAAAAATAAATTATAGCCATAAAGATTGACATCATGAGTTTGCAAAAAAATTACGAGTCGCTAGTAAATGTTCTATATTTCATCAAAATTAAGTTTTCCTCCCCAATTATAATTATAAGCGAAACATGGCTAAACGGCACAAAAATCTTTACCCAGTAAACAGATACAAAGCCTTCCACACATTAAAGAGAACTGGCCGTGGGGGCGCAGTTTCCATTCTCGTCAGGAAAGACCTCGCAAGTACCATCAAAAAATCATGAGTAGCGGAAGGCTACATGGAAAGTGTAAGCGTGTTAAGAAGTGTGGGAGCTAGTAAAATTAACGTTGTAGGATTATATCGACCTCGTAACGGGAGCTGCTTGTAATTCATTATCCATCTCGATTCTCTGTACAATAATAGATTAGAACGTACACAAACCGGTGTTGCAGGAAATATGAATATAGATCTCTAGAGAATTAATGATTCGCTAAAAAATTAATTAACTTAATGTTAACGAACTGGTTTTACATTTGTATCGACAAAGCTACCATAATTAACAGTTTTAGCAAATTCCATCCTTACTGATCGTATATAGAGTAAATGCAAAAAACTTCACTTTTTTTCTACGTGAAGGTCAAAATATGAAAATAAAAACCCACTCTAATAGACAGAGTTTATTTCCACAACAGCTTCGACGCCCACTGGCATCCCGAGGAGGATGCCAGTGGGCGTCGAAACTGTTGTGGAAATAAACTCTGTCTATTAGATTGGGTTTTTATTTTCGTATATAGAGTAGTTTGAACTGAAATATTAACTCGCGTGTAATCAATGCCGATATCTTTGACCACTTCCCTTGCTTTGTATCTTTCTTCTTTGAGTCAAAACTTACTGAATATACACGGATAAAATACAGGGTTTGCTCGGACGCTTGTGTAAAATAATTTTTAGATAATTTAAGCAGTCAAAATTTTGACTATATTAATGAGGATCTGGATTTAAATACAAAGTTTGAACAGTTTGACATTAAATATATTAGCAAATGCATATGAAGAAATGCACCCAGTAAAAACAAATCGTATATCAAACAAAAGAATACAAAATCCATGGCAGTGGCTTATTGAGGTCAATTAACTAAAGGCATAAACGTATAAAAGTGTGAAAAAGGCATTATTCTTCAAGTGCTTTACACGAGGTGTAAAAAGAAACTTGATAAACGAATAAAAAAGGCAAAACAACAATCTTACTTTGGTGACCCAAAACTGGCATGGAAATTAATTAACAAATCATTTAATCAAACACCAAAAGAGATCGATTTTCCACAAACACTTCTTGTAAATAATAATTGTGCTAATGATAAATTAAGCATAGCAAACGAACTTAACAACCATTTCTCAAAAGTAGAAAAACAGATGGGTGAAACTGTTTCCAACTTAACTCCGATTCCTTCTGAGATTTTATGAGGAATGAAAACCTTCAAAGTTTTTCTTTCCTCCCAATAACCTCAGCTGACGTAAAGACAGCGATAACCAGTCTTAAAAACAAAAATTGTGCCATAGATTCTATACCAAATAAAATATGTAAATTGTGCCGTGATTTTATTTCTGAACTGTTTGTCGCCCTGTATAGTTGCAGTATTCTATTCATACTAAAAAATATTGTCCCGCTGTACTAAAAGTATCTCGCATGTCCCCTATATTTAAAAGTAGTAATCCTGAAGTCGCTACAAACTACCCTTCAATATCTATCTTATCGACCATGAAAAAAATTTTGAAAAAATCATATACCGACGTCCGACAATTAATAACGTTTTTCGCAGAGGAAAACCTATATTGTTACCCTATGAATTCGGCTTTAAGGCAAAAACCTCTACAGAGAATACTGTTATTGCGTTAAATGAGGAACTCTGGGGAAATTTCAACAGTGAGAACTTCAGATGCAATTTTCCTGGACCATCCTATCCAAAGCTTTTTGATTCGAGAACCAGGGCCGTTTCTAGCCATTAGGGGGCCCTAAGCAGTATACCCATTTGAGGCCCCACCCCTCCATCCACCAACTCACGCCTTACTACATCACCTCAGCACACACATACAAAAAAATGGCTGTGTTAATAAAAAACAATTATGAAACAATTTTAATGAAACATTTATGTCCAAAACAACAAATATGTACTTTCAGAAGACAAACAGAAAAAATACTCATGAAATTCCTAAAAATTAGCTTATACATTATTTAGAATAAATGACAGAACTATGTATAAAAAAATAATGCAATTATCAACGACCAAACAATTACTAACTCTACATTACAATCGTGTAATAGCTAACAGTTATACAGAACAGTTTGTATCTTCAAAATTTTTGCCTCCTAGATTTTTTCTGGGCGAAATCATCAATAACATCATCATATGAAATCTCCCTGCCAACGTCCTGGTTGATGCTTATGATGCCAAGGCCACTGAGGCGATCCTGCCCCATTGATGATCTGAGGTAGTTCTTGATTAGCTTCATCTTAGAGAAGCTCCTCTCGGCTGACGCTCTGTCACAGGTAGAGTGCAGGCAATTCTTAGTGCAATCCAGAGATTGGGGTACAGTTCCTCCAGTTGCTTCTGATGAATGAAGGAGAGAAGCTCCAATGCAGTCATGTTGTGTGAAGGTAAAGTCGGCAAGTTCTTAATTTCGAGGGCCAGTTCTCTTCCATCAATATCAGAGTCAGCTCCAGAGCTCAGTATCTTAGAGAGCTTTTCACACTTGCAGGACAAGTCTTCCTTGTTCATTGTGGTGAAGTTTAGGAGAACCCCAAATATGTCCCTCACATTATCTAATGTTTTGAATCTCTCATTTATTGACCCGATGGCACAATCCACCACCACATTGAAAATTTTGACTTCCAGCCTCTTTAAAGCTTCTGTAAATGGCTCGTCAGGAGCTTCGTAAGCAAAGTGCTTTTTTGTGGATCTGAGCCTCTTCTCCTTCAGCACAGCCTCCCATTCACTTCCTCACATATGTCCCTAGCTACGACTTGTGCTGCAACAAAACCTGTGTTTCTGTAGCTGGTGAGTGAGTCTTTTGTTTTTGTGAGGAGGTTGACTGCCACATCAAACTGCATTGTAGGAGACTGCAGAAGTTTGCTCACATGGTTAACTGCATGAAGAATGTCATACCATACTACTGTGCAAATCTGAAAGCGATAAGACCCTACCTCCTCTGCAAGTGCTTGTGCTTCAGTCCTGGCTATGGCATCTGTGGCATTGTTCCTGACTTCG
The DNA here is from genome assembly GCA_023014485.1 of Bathynomus jamesi. NCBI lineage: Eukaryota > Metazoa > Arthropoda > Malacostraca > Isopoda > Cirolanidae > Bathynomus > Bathynomus jamesi. The sequence continues at coordinate 9,614 of JAJOZX010002381.1, forward strand.
AGCAGGGTCTCTCTGATGTTGTGGCTCTGGTATCGCACAGCCTCAATGCTCTTTAGGATTGTCCATCTCTGTGTAGCTGCTGCAAAAAGGTTGTACAATTTTTGTACGTTGCCAAAGAAGCTGATGGCATCTGTGGAAGCTTTAGCTGCATCAGCCACTACAAGATTCAGAGTGTGAGCTCCACATGGAACATAGAGTGCACGACAGTTCTTCTCTAATAACCTTGCCTGAACACCTTTGTTCTTGCCCTTCATGTTCGCTCCGTTGTCATATGACTGTCCTCTGCAGTCATCAAAGTGAATATTCAGTTCATCTAGTCTCTTCAGAATCAGAACTGATAAACCCAGGCCTGTACTTTCTGAAGCCTCAAGAAAGCCCAAGAAGTATTCTTTTATTTCTGGTACTTCACCCATTTGAACAGTTCTGATAATAATCGACATCTGTTCTTGGTGGCTTATGTTTGGAGTGCAGTCTAAAATGAGTGAGTAATATTTCGCTTGTTTTATTTCTGCAACAATGCCATCCAAGATCTTCCCACTAATGGACCCAATGAGCTTATTTTGAATGATGTTTCCTAGGTAACTTGAATGACTATATTGGCCACTTTCGACGCTGATGATATGTTGTTTCATCACTGGATCAAATTTGGCAAGCAGCTCAACCTCCTTCAAGAAGTTGCCATTGTCTCGATTGTACAATGTAGAGGAAGACCCCCTGAAAGCAGGGTTTCTCTCTGCCAGTGATTGGATTATACTTACAAGACGTGTGAGAACATCTCGCCAGCGTCTTCGTTCTACCTTCATTAATGACATTTCAGTTTGGTCAATGGTCCTCCCAGTTTTTAGCCGCAGTTCCAGATCCTTCCATGTTGCCATGTTATCTGCATGTTCTGAACTGTTTTCATGGCCTTTCAGAAGCGAACCAACGTTTATCCAGTCTGAAAGTCCATCCGTAATTAGTTTGTACGACTTCCTTGAAAACAACTTGCAACAGAAACAATAAAGAGCGTCATTCCTTCTAGAGTACATTAGCCAGCTTCGCTTTATTTTTTTCCCATTAATTAATGTTCTATACATGTAATGGTGATGAACGCTTCTACCGTCCTCTTTTAGGGAATGTGAAATCTGGACTGATTTGAAATGGTCCTCGAGACACCAGATCTGTCTTCAAGGCATCTGACAGGACAACTGGCCAGTCATACGGATCAAGCGGTGGAGCAGATCTTGGTTCTTGTTGCTCAGTAGAAATGCTTGTGTGTGGTGTTTGAAGCTGAACAGAAGATGGGCCATTTGTTGGTTCATCAGAGGCTCTATTTCTACTGGTGTTTTAGGTTACATAGAGGATGATCCTGCTGTTGGCTCATGATGCTCATCAGGCTTTGCTGAGGATGGCTTTTCCAAATATTTCAGTAGTGCTCCTAAGAAGAACATAACATTATATATTCTGTTAATTTTTGCTAAAATACTCTTTCTTATCTTGTTTGATAATTGATCTGTGTGAACAGAATTTGAGGTGATGTGATCCATTAAATTTCACATTTCGAAATATTATAATATTACAGAGACTAGCTTACTCTACACGATTCCTGAGCACTTACCTAGCTTGATGGTCTACCTAACCTAGTTGCCTGAACTGTAATCATAAGAATATACAAGTGGCACATCTCACCTGTGCTACTCGAAAGTTTCTCCTCCTCTATTTTCTTCTTTTTCCGTTTTTCAGCTCCTGATGGATGTCGTTTCATTTTCCAAGATGCACGAAGTCACATCTAGTTAACCACAACTAATCTGCTAAATAATAATAATCATGATAATAATGATGATGATGATGATGATAGTAATACTACTACTAATAATAATAATAATAATTGTTATAATTGTAACGTTAATCAAATACATTCAAATAAATAAATAATCAGACTATTTAGGTTTTAACCAACAAAATTCACATTATCTGAAAAAGATGAGAAAAGAATTAATAAACTTGAAAACATAACGAAAATAATCCTAGGTTTTAAAGTGTTACAAAATCTCTTAATAATTAGTAAATTAGTGAAATAATGTTTTACAATACTAGAAAAATTAAGCATTTAGGAAAGTATAAGCATATAGTAAGAATAAAGTTAAATAATATAGAAATAAGATCTCACAATAGTTATTTACACACAACGACCAAAACGTTTCGTTTGTCTCCGTTTTATCACATTTGTCTCATACAAAAACTTTAATTAATACGACAATAATAATAATAATAATAATAATAATAATAATAATAATAATAATAATAATAATAATAACAATAATATTAATAATAACTTCAGCTATATTCCTATTCTTGCTCACTAAGCTATGACCTGGGAGCCTGTCTAGGGGCCCCCTAGTAGCAGCGGGGCCCTAAGCGGCTGCTTAGTCTGCTTATGCCAGGAAACGGCCCTGTCGAGAACACTCAGTTCTCCACTGAAATAAATGTCGTGCAGCCCGGGCCTAGTGCCCTGACCATATAGGGGCCCACCGGCCACCCAAGTAAAAGAGTTGTTTTTATTTTTTATCTTTTTTGTACAAGTTACTGGCAACAGCGATTTGGCTGCAACATTTCCTAATTCTGCTATTGCATTAAGAATATTTTTTACTACCCTGTACAAACGCAGAAGGTATGCCTGTACAAACGTAGAAGGTATGCAGTATGGATATTAATGAGTTATGAGATAATTAATTTTAAGTTTCTTTTGTGCATTTTAACAGTTAATATACTATATTGTACTATCATATATTATTTTCTGTGTTGGATCAAGTATCTTTGTGAATATATGATAATAAAAGTGATGTAATTCCCTTTATGAATTTCATGATTTTGTAGAGTTTGAGGGGGCCCCAAATATTATATTACCCTGGCCTAGGGCCCCACTAAACCTTAATCCGTTCCTGCCTTTGTACAGTGCCTGAATCAGTTTGGAAGAGTGAGAAATCAATATGCTACGTGCACTTTTCCGTACAGATTTCTTTGATTGTAACTCCAAAACTGGCTCAGTGTAGAATAAGAGCTTAAAATCCCATTTAAATAACAGAAAGCAATACATCAGTCTAAATAAACATAACTCAGACTTTCAATGGATCACACACGAAGTATCACAGGCCTCGATATTGGACCCCTGTGTTATTTCAATGATTTTCATAAATGCCACAACGCAACCAGTATTCAGTATTTAGACGAAACAACACTTCTCGTATCTGGTAAGAACTTAGGCACTTTACTTTACAAGAAAAAGAAGGAACATATCCGTATTTAAAAGCATGAATTTGGTTGAATTTACAATTGGGAATTAAAATCCTTCACTCTACTCGAATCAGACACTTCGATACATGATTATAACAACTACACTGCCCAACACCAATTTTGCTGATTTAATTCTAACACCTGTTTTTAGGTATCTTTGGTGTGCTGATTTCAAAAATCACCTTAGTTTTTGCTTATCACGTCAGCTTTTCGAGCAATCAAATATGGATATTTTGGAGATATCACATTTTGGCAGGGTTATGCCCAATTTTTTTTCTTTTCAAAAAATAAGTTTTTACATACTCAGAATCAGCATGGAAAAGTAAACAATTATGCAGGGAGTGAACTTTAATATACAATGGTAATATTGACACATAAAGTGATTAAAAGTGTTTAAATAAGCAAAAAATGAATCCATATTAAAGCAAGCACGCGACCAGTTTTCTTAACATTGTCTTTTTCTTGTTTTCTTACTTTTCAGTGCTGATAAATTTTCTCTTATAGGACTTCCTAGAATGAGAGATGTCAAGACAATCTCTTTGCAGGCTCCAGCAGTAGTCAGCCATCATATGGGTATCCCATCTTCCTTGGTATCGTTCTTCCATCACTTTGATATCTTGGTGGAACCTTTCACCTTGCTCTTCACTAACATCACCAAGATTTTCTGGAAATTTATCCAGATGACTGTTGAGATAGTGAACTTTAATGCTCATGTTGCAACCCAACTGCTGAAAGTTTACAAGTAAATCCTTTACAAGATCAATTTTGATAAGCGCCCTTCATGGATCACCCAAAATAGGCATATTGCATTGCACGAAAACCTGATGTGATGGACAAAATCTAAGGTGATTTTTGAAATCAGCACATCAATATTATCCAAAACCAGGTCTTAGAATTAAATCAGCAGCAAAACATTTTTTTTTGTTGGGCAGTGCTATCATAGAAAAGAGACTATAAATTTAAATATACATATAAATAATATTATAATAAATAGAGTATTACAGACGAAAGCATTGGGTGTAATTTTGCATGAAAAACTAACTTTTGAAGGGTACATCAAACACAAAAAAATAAACTGTTAAATTTCACTTACTATATATACTGTATAAATTAAATTACCCTATTCCAAAATCTATGCTGTTCAGTCTGAATTATACCCTTGCAACCATTACATAACATAGCAGTTTAGAGAGATATAAGCCATTATATTATTTATCCAGTAGTGTAGGTGCATCCATTTACACGCTGACGTCATCGATGAGAGAAGAGTTTTTTAACGAGATTCCTAATTATTTTTATTTATTTTCATAAACAGTAAAACCTCTCAATAACGACGCTCCACTATAACGAAACCTATCTTTACCGAACACCTTGGGCATTTCGAAAACCTCTCTTTATCGAAAACACGCTTCGTAATAAGGAGGTGTTTTCGCTAATTCAGCCTGAGCTGCACGTGTTCGTCTCTACTGACATTTATTTCCCCGATCAATAAAGTAAGCGGCATGCTGTTTGGCTGATGCCTAAAAGCTGATGTGTAATTGGTTAGAATGTTTCTCCTTCACGGAGAAATACTTTTAAGTAATGCATTTAATATAGTGTATATACGTGCAGTACTATATAGAGTATGTATAAATAACTAATAAGGGTCTAAATAGTTCATTAAAATATACACTACAATATCAGCAAAGGAAAACCTCTTTATAACGAACAACCTTTCTACAACGACGGCCATATGGCTAATATATTTCGTTATAGAGAGGTTTCATTGTGTATATATATATGGCATTTATGGTTGACAGTTGCCAACTATGTTCTTTCATACGGGTTAAAGTGGTTGTTTACGGAGCATGCGCTAAAAACAATCAGATACTTCTTTTTTAAGATCAGTTGCATCCATGCTTTGATAGTTAATGTTTGTTGTTGGTCCACTAAACAAAATTTTGCATTTTTGCTTGTTCGCTATATATTTATATATACACGATGGTGTAGTGGTTAGCATCGCTGACTACCAATTCACCGGCTCCGGGTTCGATTACCGGCGAAAGCACCCAACTGTTCATCCTTCCAGAAAAAATAGGTTGGTAGATAAAAAGGTACCCTGGGTGGCCTAGTGGGGCTGCTGATCGGGAGGTCGTGAGATCGAGTCCGGGCATGGACTTTGTAATTTCTGATCACCCGTGGTGGGTCGTGGTCCGGACTCCACGTTACGGTGTAGGTCTAAGGTGGAGCAATAAGCCTGACCTTCGTCAGAATGAACAATTCGGGCGGAAGCAAAACCAAATCTATATGCGCTTAATTTCGCTAGAAAGAAGTTCTTCTTTCCAGCGAATACAGATTTAATTTACAGTCTTTCACGGTAGTTGAGTTCTTTATAGCTATCATTCTCGGCTGTGAAACTCTTCTGGACTTCTTCTAGTTTATTAGTTTCTTCTTCTTTTGTTGTATGGGGACATCAAGACCGAGTAGTATTGAAGATTTTGTATGATCAGCGTTTTCAGCAGGGAAATCATTACCTTCTCGTCCCTTCTTTTGAATGTTCTCAGTAGCTGTCCCGTAACTCTTTTTGCTTTGTTTATCGTTATCTGAGTCTGTGTTTCATATGTAAATTATGGTGTGTGTGTGTGTCTCTTCTAAGAGAAAGAAACACCATAATCTACATATGGAAAATGATCGAAAAACTGGTACCTAACCTCAAACTAAACCCAATTAACATCCAAACAACACTGGAAAATAGGAAAGGTAGAATGTGTAGTGTTCCCAAATTATAGGCCCAACAAGGGACACCATCAACACTGAAGGAAAATAGCTTGGTTGTCAGGGGGCCAAGACTTTTTAAACAGCTTCCAAAGGACCTCAGGAACGTCATAGGGGTGAAAGTCGAAATCTTCAAAAGAAGATTAGATGCCTGGCTTGGAACAGAACCAGATGAAACGGGTGTGCATGGCTATGTGCGATGGAGATCGCAAGAAAGCAACTCGCTCCTCCATCAGGCCAGGCCTAGAGGTGGGGCCACCAGCTTGACCTTCGTGTGAAGAGAGACCGACGCACAGAACTTTTACCAGGTTTACGAGGTTTATATATATATATATATATATATATATATATATATATAATTATATATATATATATACAGTGGCGCTCATAAGTATTCGTACAGAGAAATATTTCAGTTATATTCATCTTCATCTTTTGCACCATGCATACTGCAGAGGATAGTTATGAAAAGTTTACAGTTCGTTTACAAAAATTTAACAAATAAAAAGATTAGTTTAACATATGTTGGAGTTAAGGTACTTTTTTATTTGTTAAACTTTTGCAAACGACTGGTAAACTTTCCATAACTACTATACCCTATGCATGGTACAAAAGATAAGGACGAATATATAACTTAAATATTTCTTTATACGAATACTTATGAGCGCCGCTGTATATAAACATAGAAAGACAGTATATAATACATTGAACTAAATTCATTTATACCAGAATGTATAACTTCTCTAATTTAAAACTGACTTCTTATAACTGTACAAAGCTTTAATGCCTATAATTAATTATATCTACTAAAATAATTAATAGAATTAAGGGAAACCACTCATCAAAATCCAAGAAATTGAAGAAATTTCTTTTAGTGACCACACTCGAAAACACAATTCTTGATTTCTTGAAGACTTGATCGATTGCACGATTCGAGGACTTCCGTTGTGACAAAGACCTCAATTTCTCGTTAATCTCGATTTTTATATCAATAATTTGGGAGAGATCTTAGAGGTAGACACGGAGTTCATTAAACATGAAATAACCTCACTCCAGAAACTGCACACACACACACACATATATATATATATATACTGTGTGTATGTGTGTGTGTGTATATATATATATATATATTTAGCTTTGGTAAACTTTGGTTTGCTTCCGCCCGAATTGTTCATTCTGACGAAGGTCAAGCTTTTCACTTCACCTTAGACCTACAGTTTAACGTGGAATCCGAACCACACCCCACCAGCAGCCCAGCGTCTTAACCACTAGGCTACCCAGGGTACCCATTTATCTACCAACCACTTTCTTTATTGTGTGGAAGGACGAACAGCTGGGTTTTGCTGCGCGCCGCCTGCCGTCACTAGGTCTCGATCCCGGGGCAGATGGATTCGTAGTCAGCAACACTAACCATTACACCACCGAGGCGCGCATACGTATGAGACCGCATAGATAGTGACTAGTATGGAATCGACATAACTCCATAATGAAAATTACATATTAAGGTTGAATTAAACAATTTACTGTTACTAAACAATAATAAAAAATTAACTTTTGTACAATGAAAGACATCATTTCCAGAAAAACAAATGTACTTTTATTGTAATAGGCCACGATGGCTTTTTGGGATTAACAACACGATCTTGAAGTTACGATAGTAATTAAACTAAATGAGTTGTTACTAATAATATGAAGAATGATATGATATAATATGCGGGAAGGTTGCGTTATAAGTTTCGAAAACCACTGCTGGGAAGATTAAAAATCTTATTATATGCAACACTGGCTCGGGTAAATTCGTTGATGGGACCCCATTCTTTTTGATATAAATATTCGTAATGGCCCACGGGGATTGCTCTCTGATTGGTTGGTTGTCATGTGTTTAAATTGAGGTCCAGTTCGTAATAACGCGAAAATATATGCGAAGTAAAATTAATATTTTATAATTAAAATAATGAAATTAAGAAACTAAGAAACTAAGAAACAGATATATATATTAGAATTTTTACTACTGCGTGTACAGTATATTGCGTTTAAGCTACGCAAAATAAGATATTAGTTATCCATTATAATCTGAGTTTTCTTCAAAGACAAAATAAAAATTAAAAACGAATTTAAAGGGCTAACAAAATCAAGATAATAATAATTTTTATGATAGCAACAGCAATAAAAATAGTGGTGGAAAAAACTCAATGATACTTGCAGGCAGGGCCTCCGAGAGCTGCCACAGGCCCAGGGGAAGGATTGGTATATGGGTACCCCCTGTTTACTCAGTATTTTATTATGAATGTTTTTTGTGTACATAACAAGGAAACTGATTATATGTCCATGTCACTATTCAAAACATACAGTATGATAATCTCTATAAAATGTATGTTCATTAATTATATTTACTCTCTGTTATTTAATCAATTGCTTTATTAATATTTTTAGATTTTATCCCCCTCTTTCAGGGACCCCTAGAGGTGCGGGCCCCGGGGATTTAACCCGGCTTCCCTGCCCTCTCGGTGGCCCCGCTTGCAGGAATGAGGACGGAAAGACCAAACCGGATTATAAAGAGGCATACTGGAGAAATGATGAAATCGTAATTACAAGACAAGGAAAAGGTAAGGTACTGAAAGTTTTTCCGAATTTTATACTGGGTTTGGATTTTTTGGGAGATCTTACAACGTAGTAATTCTCTAAATTCTATTCCCGTTTGAGTTTACAAATAGTTCTTTCCGTGTTAAATTTACAGATGTGTGTATATAGGGTGATGCGAGTGAATCACCCTGTATAAAAAAATATTATTATAAACAAAATACAGGCCTACAGATACTTGCGACTGCGGAGTGCAGATACTTGTGGTTTTTGGTCCAGTTTGTGTGCAAGTCTAAATAATGTAGTACGAGGGCGACTGACTGATACAGGTAAATTTACGCTGCCTTGGGGAGGAACCACAAACTTGCAATGCATCTTGCTTCTGAAGAATCATGCACCAGGACTGATAATAACTGGAGGTGTCTGTAATACAAACTAACGAAAATTGTAATCAACTGAATACGGATATGAATGTTCTTTGGACTAGAACTCATCTATGTCTCTCTTTAACTGCATTTTTAAATCTTTACCCATCTCTTCTGTTCGTCGTGTAACAGTGGGTCTGGAAAGTTGCATGTCTTTAATAGCGGAGATTATTTCAGATTTGTTTTAAACTGATCAAACAACGAGTCTGCTGCATCCAAAAATGCTTCTTTTACAAATGCACCATCATCAAAAGGTTTCATGTGCTTCGTTAAACTGTGACACACTCGGAAAGATGCAATGGTAGCTGCCTTTGATTTCTCAATTTTCTTTGTAAAAACCAATTGTTGGCTGGTAAGTTGGGATTTCAATTCTCTTATTTTTGCCCTGCGTAGTTCACTATTAACTGGGTATCTTGTTTTATAATGATTATGATTAGCTTTAAAATGCCTTTCAACATTATATTTTTTGGCAACAGCTAGAGTAGATTGGCATATTAAGCATATACATTTAGAATTTATGTTTGAGAAAAAGTAAATATCTTCCCATTCACTTTGAAAATTATACGTCCTTATAGTCTTATCACTGGTTCGTGTCGCCATTATGAAGCCCTGTCAATAAAAATAAAATTAAATAATGTAATTTTTAAAAAAAATATTTTGTGATCTAGCCACTAATATCAGAGGCTGAACTTTTACCACTTGAAACTTCAAAATCGGACACGCTGCCGGTCGAAATAATGCTAAACTTTTAATACTAAATGTGAAACGTCAAATTACGTAAAAAACGACTTAAAAATAGACAAATTTCAAATTCGCATCCACACACAAGATGACACGAACGGGTGAACGGTCGACATGATGCTAAACTTTTAATACTAAATGTGAAAACGTCAAATTACGTAATAAACGACTAAAAAATAGACACATTTCATGTTCGCATCCACACACAAGGTCACGCGGACAGGTCAAACGCGGAACTAAATATCGATCCGCCCACTCATCTTTATAAAATCAATAAAAATTCGAAAAGACACAGAAAGCCTAGCGAGTCGTTTCTAAAATGCCTTCTGATTGGTTGTATTTTCACGAAACACCCAATCAGCCAACTCGATTCATTATATCCGTTGAAATAGAATCGTCGCTTTAAGCGACACAGAAATTGGCGGAGCAAAGCAATGGTTTCAGACATGTTTTAAACATGTATGTGAGCGCTCTGCTCGCATGTAAAAATTCATTTCTAGTAATTTTTATTATATTGCCAGTTAAGATTTCATTTAGGCCGGCTATTCCAAAATAAACCAGCGGGCACATTCAAATCCATGGCGGGCACACGTGTGCCCGCGGGCACGGGTGTGAGCACCCCTGGACTAGACTAACACAAAGCATTGTTGTTTTCAGTGGTGATGAACTATTACGAGAACCTCGTCAGTACTTTGAACCCCTATTTGCTTGGCAATGCTGACATGGGCGTATGGGCGGAATGGTGCTCTATGTAAAAATATGTTTAATTCTTTATACTTCCACTTAACTTCTAAATACTGTATACTGATGATTATATATATATATATATATATATATATATTATATATATATATAATATATATATTATATATATATATATATACACACACACTGTATATATATTTAAAATTTTTAAATATAAGATATAAACTTCTTTGTCGGTGGGTTCTTTTAGTATTCCTTATTACAATATGCAGATCTTTTTCCATCCATCAAACTCAATTTCAGATCAATTGTTTTCGGAATGAAGTTTTTTTCATATATATTTTTTATTCCGAACATTTTTTTTTTTAAATTATGAAGCGTTTTTCTTTGAAAATAAATATTAAAACTAAATTAAAACTCTTGAGTTTTGTGTTCCCGCTCCACTTGAGTTTTATCAGTATCATGCACACATCTCCATTTGGTTCGTCAGAAATGTACAACCGAAATACGTTGCACAGTGAAAAAAAAAAAAAAGTATAATTTTTACTCAATATTCAGATTTTAGATAAGAACGAAGCGTTCGGAACCAAAGAGGGCCATATGTGCGAATGGCGTCTTCGCCAATTTGGTTCCGAACGCCTCATATACAAAGCTTTTATTAACTCATTACATTTTTAATTATATTGTGGCAAAATATAGTACATTGTACAAATACTCTTATTTCGTCTTGTTTTCCCAAACACCATTAAAACCTTATCGACTTTGTTTTTTGATGATCTTTTTCAAGGTTGAATTGTTTACTCAACCAGTTTACATCACAATCAGCCTTTGGGTAGAAGCCCTTCGACTCCCTTTAATGACATTGATCGAGGTTTATCCTCATTACATGACTACAACAGAATTAATTCCAAGGTCAAACATTACATAGTTTGCGAAGATTAATTTTAAGAAGTCTGAAAATATTTATCGATTAAATGGTTTTTAAGTGTTTTTAATTGTAAAATTTTAAAACTAATAAAATAAGCTCGGCTTATTCCGTTCCATTTACGTGCATTCTTCGTGAGCCTTCTTTTTCCTGGAATAAACATGGAATTAACGTAGTTGCAAAAAGTTTTGCGGAAAAGAATATTTGAAATTAAGAAACCCCAGAAAAGATCCAAACCGAAAAGATCCAAGCGTTTTAACTATAAATGTAAAGCTAATAAAAAATTGCTGTTTTAGATTCGTAATTACAGTAATCGGCTTATATTGTGTCATTTGCGTATCTTCTGTCTGGTTTTATTTTCTGGAATAAACATAAAATTAACGTAGCTGCAAAAGGTTTTGCAGAAAAGAAAGCTTTGGAAGTAATCCTCAGAATTCACTGATTAGTATATTTTATTTTTTATCGGTAGAACATTCTTAGGAAAAAAAATTGTTTAAGAGTTGTTCTTGGAACACGTTTGAAATCTTATTTTCGAAGAACCTTTGCAGCTATACATGAATCGTCCGAGGATTATGCTAGCTCCTCCATGTTCGTAAATAATTTAATACCATTTTATAAAATTTACGAATTTATCAAAATATGCGAAAATGTGCCTCGTGAACTTTATTTACAGGAACTTTTAGGTCAAAATGCGACCTAATCTCCCGTAATTTAAACTGTAATTTATACATTGTACCCACAAGAGAATCGTACAAATTACATTCGAAATGAACTAAATTTGTGAGATTCTTTTGTGGACACCTTGTATTATGTTTATCGTACTATGGACAAATGACTTACTGAAGATTTCTTAGTGGTGTACAAACTATGAAACAATTTTATAAAGCAAACGACTGTACAGTACATTCAACTTGCAGTGTAATTATAGGAGGGTTGGAATTTATCCCGCCATTCTTTTTAATCACTTTCTCTCTTAATTTTACTTGATAAAACCTACAATATTGTGAAAGTTTCCAAATTTTTAGCAAAACAGGCTTCCGGGTTAATTGTTTTAGAAATTTTGCTGGTAGCAAATTATATATAGGCTAACCATAATTGCCTTTTCATTGTTTAAGTCTGAATAACATACTTTAATCTTGTTTTAAGACTTGTTTAGGTTTGAATAACATTACTCAGGCTTGTTTTGAAACATATGCGAATAAATAAAGGGATTGATTGCACAAAGAATATAGCCCTCTCCGCAAAAGCTGTTCAGCTTCTGTTAAGTTTGCTGGAACTGAAATAATTAAATCTGTATAAGGTCGTTTAATAAAAAATGTGTATTTAAATTTGACTTACTTTCGATGTTTGAAAATTACTAATGTGTACTAAAGCTCGTGTATACAAATACTATCCAATATTATTGAATGTCATGGTGCTATTTTCCTGACTTTCTCTGCTCTAACTTCACATTATTTAACTGTATTGTTTCGGAAGAAAAG